>JAPQRQ010000013.1:5866057-5878557 GCA_037367365.1 Apogon talboti | reverse complement strand
AGTATTGTTTTTATTACTATTCTTATTATTGCTATTAGTACTATTATTATTTATTAATCTTTATTTAATTAGGAGAAAAACTCAATT
Organism: Apogon talboti; assembly: GCA_037367365.1. Classification (NCBI taxonomy): domain Eukaryota; kingdom Metazoa; phylum Chordata; class Actinopteri; order Kurtiformes; family Apogonidae; genus Apogon; species Apogon talboti. Next base: position 5,878,470 of record JAPQRQ010000013.1, on the reverse strand, counting down.
CCAGATTTCATCCATACATCCACACTAAAAAAAAAAACACAAAATACACTCAGTTCTAAAACGTTAAACTAAAAACATATAAAACACCATCAATATTTAAAAGGTACTAAAAGTAGACAAAAATCTATGATAATGGCAACCGAGTTTTAGTTTTTCTACAACCCCTTCTTCCATTTTTATTGTTTCCTGTATTTTATCAATTTGTTTCCACATTTTTATTTCTTCACATACACAGAACAAAGTACAAAAAGGCAACAAAAGACCTGTATTGCCCTCCTCCTGCTTCAGAGTCACAAAGATCTGCACAGATTCTGATTTCTCAGATCAGTACCTCATAGTGAAACATTATCAAAACACAAACGGTACTTCTTTACACCATGAGTTAAAACCTCATTTTCATCAAAATGCAGCGTCCTCCAACTATAACAGCGGTCACTGTGCCTCAGGCTCCATAATGTCACTGGAATTTAGATGTGTTGATTTGGGTGGATTGTAGTCTTAAATACATGGTGTTAAAAGTGTGTTTTTTTATACATGGACCACAGGAAGGTTAAGGGCACGGCTAAGTCAGATCAGAGCTAGCAAATAAATGAGGTAAGTGTGCAGGGACCGTCTGCAAATTGCAACACCATGAAAAAAGAAAAAAATCACTCTGTCTTCAGCTCATTTGGATCTAAAACAAGCCATACCAGTAAAATAATGAACACAGTAACCTATAAATTAGAATCCAAATGTTTCTCTTGTAGTGTGAAAAAAGTAAAATTACATTATGAAAATGTGAATAAGCTGCACAACCACACACAACCTCAAATGTCTTAGGGGAAAAAAACATAACTTACTAACAATATATATTCAACTGTATAACTCCAAAATGTTCTCTTTGTTTTTGTGGAAAAATAGTAAAAGTGCAATTTGAACAATATTATGCCTCAGTTTATCATTCTCATCATCTTCATCATCATTCTTCATCATCCTTCATCCACAGCATCATCATCATCAATCTTTGTCATCATCATTCTTCATCAGCATTATCATCATCATCAATCTTCAACAATGTCATCATTCTTCATCATCATCAATCTTCAACATCATCATTCTTCATCAACGTAATTCTTCATCATCATCATCATTATCAGTCTTTGTCATCATCATTCTTCATCAGCATCATCATCATCAATCTTCAACATTGTTCCCATTCTTTATCATCACCATCATTCTTCATCATCATCATCATCAATCTTTGTCATCATCATCATTTTTCATCATCATCAATCTTTATCATCATCAATCTTCAACATCAATGTGAAAAATCATTCATTTATCAGACAGGAGCCGTTGTTTGTTTACCTGCTAAATGAATTATTTTTCACATTGATAATTTGAAGACAGTATGAACCTTTACCAGACAGACTGAATCTTCAACATTGTCATCATTCTTCATTATCATCATCATTGTCATCATTCTTCAACATCATCATCAATCTTCATCATCATCATCAATCTTCAACATCGTCATCATTCTTCTTCATCGTCATCATCATCAATCTTCATAATTCTTCATCATCCTCATCATCATTCTTCATCATCATCATTGTCAATCTTCATCATCTTTATTCTTCATCATTGTCACATGACAGTCATGACATTCATCCCACGGGCCAGATTGGACCCTTTGGTGGGCCGGTTTTGGCCCGCGGGCCGTATATTTGACACACCTTTAGAGCTTAGAAAAAAAGTTTTTCTTTTTTTTTTGTATTTTTGTAACTTCTCTTCACTCTTGTACAGTTCATCACCAATGTTTTACTTATATATGCTATTGATCTGGTAAGTAAAAAAATCTGTGACTATCGTTGCAACCTTGAAGCAGCCAGATATATGGATGTTTTTTTCCACTCTCTTTCTCTATTCATGGCCACTCATCAGCTCCATAATTTTCCATTTAGTCAGCCACATATCTACATTTATTTGCTGCGATGCTGAATAATTTATACAAAAACAAAACACTTTGTCAATATTGGAAACTGTTTTTCAGACATCACTATTCAAATTGTTCTTTCTCTGAGACTAAAAACAAAGCAATAGACTCATTTTTGTCATAATAACCTTGATGAATTTAGATTTTTTTTTTTTACTCAACGAGCAGGTAACGCATTATAATGGTTTTAGTCTGACATGAATAGTAGTATTATGACAGACTGGTCCTTTTTTTAAAGCATCAGAAGAGGTGACAGTCGAATCTGTCGAATGCATGTGTTAAATGATTAGATTGATGCAGTGGAAGTTCTGCATAGGACATAAAACTCTCACACACAAAAGGGCATTTCAGACTAAACTAAACCAAGGGGGAACTGTTTAAGGTCTCAAAGCAACAATAAAATCCTACTCACTGTGTTAGATTCGGTGATGACCCTCAGGTTTTCAACATATTTTTAACCAAAATATTTCAGAAATCTGCAAAAGAATTCTAATTTATACACATTTCCATCCAGACTCAGTATTCCATACAATTACCCACAATCTGAGCCATGGACTGAGAACATGATCATCATCAGCATCAGCATTGTCATTCCTCTTCATCATTTTTCATCATCACCATCATCATCAAATCAATCTTCGTCATCATCATCTTCATCATCATCATCAATCTTCATCATCAGCATCATCATCAATCTTCATCATCAGCAAAGTCATTCTTCATTATCATTCTTCATCTTCAGCATCAACATCATTCTTTGTCATATCATCATCATCATTATCAATCTTCATAATTCTTCATCATCATTGTCATTCTTGATCATTCTTCATCATTCTCCATCATGATTCTTCATCTTCATCATCAATCTTAATCATCATCATCAACCTTCATCATCATCATCATCATTATTCTTCATCATAATCAATCTTCATCATTATCATCAACCATCATCATCATCATCATCATCATTCTTCATCATCTTCACATGACAGTCAAATAAGCAGTCGAGGAGAATAAAAAATAAGAGAAAATAAAAGATTTCTAATAACAATAAGACACAATAATAATGAATAGAAATGAAATGATGGAAAAACTCATCCATATACACAGGATGTCTAAACAGTAAACAATACAAACTGTCAAACCTGACTCATACATAACAATAGTAACACTTCGTTTTCACTTTTTTTAATGCACAAATTCAAAGTACAAATAAAATGACACCTACTGATGAAATAATTGTTTATCAAACTTATTATTTGTTGTTTTGTTTCCCTTTGGATGACTTTCATATTAGTCCAGTTTTTACCACTGACCTGAAAAAAAAGACAAAATAAAACAATTACTTTTTTTTGGTCGTGTTACGTGCATCTAAAAAGGTTTACCTCTAAAGTTGCTCTAAAACTGCTTTCATTTATATTCTCGCTGTCAAACTGAGGCTGCATCTTTTCTTTAACGATCTCTCAAACACACACACACACACACACACACACTCACACACACACACACACACACACACACACACACACACACACACACACACACTTCTCCAAACCTCTTGTTGAGTAATTCACAGTATTTACTAGAGGTTGAACAGGTCACTATCATAACTCCTCAAACCAGTGGAGCTGTCAGGTGTACAGCAGAATCTACAGTTTGTGCTAATGCTGAACTTTTCATTCCATTTTATTTACTTGTGTTTTATTGTAGTATTTCTGATAAGGATTTGTCTTCGGTTGTGAAGTGTTCTTACTAATCTCTGTGAATAGTCACTTCATTTGGATGGGATATGAAAGGTGGCAGAAATCTATTAAGACTGTGTTTACTAAACTTAGGATCGGGACCCAAAACGGTTCGTGGATATGTTTTTATTGGGTCCATAATTGGGGGTGTAAAATACAAATTAACCCATAAAGACCCAAACATCCACTGACGAAAAAAATCATCTACTGATCTAAAATGTTTAATACCTGTTGATCCACTAATCCTATCAATACAAGTAAATAATTGGTGTAAAATGCAGTTTGTCATCTTTTTGTGGTCATCAGATATGACCCATTTGGACGTTCAGAGGCTCCGTAGTTACCATGGAAACACTGTCATCTTCTACAATATTGATTCACCAGTAAAACCCATGGAGTTTGATAAATGACTACAAATGTAGACACTTGGTTTATGTTCAGTTAATGATATATATTACTGAAAAAGTCACCTTTTCTTCAGTTTTCTGTTTCTGATATAATAACCCTCAACTTTAATATGAGTTTTTACGTGCAGTACATGAGAAGTAAATGAAATATAGGAAAATACCTGACTTTCACTTAAAAATGGAAAATACAGAGCATAATAGTATAATAAATGATGATAAGTCACTGAAGAAAGATTGAAATTAGGGAAAAATTCATTTGGGAACTGCCACAAAAGGACCACTGGGTCTTTATGGGTTAATATAGAGGAGTGTTCTTATTTTACTCTGCTGCTCTATTGTGTTCAGATGCTGTGTTTAAGGCTTTCTCTCATTTGCAAACCTTGACCTGAAAATGTGATCACTTCATAGGTATATATGTGACTTCTGTGATCATGTGCATGAAATGGAAGCTAAGTGTGTGCTATTTGAAGAGGAACTCAGTAAAGAGCTTAACACTCAACAAATAGGATAGATGCAGAGTCAAAAACATTGTCTGGGAAAACGTTTTGTTTTGACTGCAGAAGAAATAAATCATAGGATTTTGTGATGTATTGCAGCTCATCAGTTTTAGCTGTGACTGAAATTGTTATGTTTCTGCTGGACTCATTTCTTTGGTGAATTTGGCAGCAAAAGTCAGTAAAAAAAATGTAGATGTTAAATTCTTAATGTATTTTGGGTCTCTCTTGAACTGTAAAAATTTGGAGCCCCTGTATAAACTTCTTGTATTAAGGTTTTATTTCATTAGAAGTGATCCGGTGCACAGGATTTTGTGATCATAGCAGTTGGATAAAATGTCTAATTGTAGAGGTTCAATATTAAGTTATTAAAAAAATTTTGTAATTCATTTTCTCTGTGAATGTTCCCTGGAATAGCATCATAAAATAAGATAAGACCTGCCACTGGTGTTTTACAGCTGTAAGCCCATTGTTGTGAATTTATTTTTACTTAACCACAGCAGCTTCATAAATGACAAAAACATGCAAAGCACAGCGATAGAAAGATCTATGACCTGTGAGGATGTTGCAAAATTCATCAAGAGAACAAAGCTGTCCAAACAACCATTGTGTAGAGTATAGGAGGTTTCTGAATCAGCTGGGGAAAAACTTATCTTAATTGATCTAGCTGCATCAAGCGGCAGCCCTTCTCAACCAGAAGAGATGTGGTCTGTGTGTGTTCTTATGAAGACAGCATGGGATAGTGGTTCTCCACAGGGATCTGCTTTGTGTTCATAGATTTAAGGTTTGGTGCTGAATCATAGAAAGAAATTGTGTTTATCAGAAGAAGTGCAGCAAAAGCAGAGCTCACATAATGCTTATTTTATAGTTTTTTATCTGGGGAATATGAAACTGCCTGAGATTGTATACAGAGGCATGTATGTTATATATTATTCCATTCCACTACAACTGCACAAACTACTGCAGGACTGAAAAATTAATCAATACATACAGCAAAGCTACAAATTGTGACAGGCAAAAATTAGAGAAACATTAATGCTTTATTGACAGCATTTTTTCCAAGAGAAAAATCAATTAAGTCCTAATGCTGCTGCTAATGCTGTCACCTCCAGTAAGACCATGTTAATCCTTTCTTACTAATAACCTCCTTTAATTACTTTGCTGCCACAAATTGTGTTCCTATTATGATACATACACATATTTACAATGTTTTAAAACAAGATTAATCTATTTTCATGTCTCAGGTTATTTTTTTTTACAATCACAAACACAGCCCGGTACAGGTACAACAGGCAGCACGTAGCTGTTATGCCATATTGCCAATGTAAAAACCTGACATTTATCACAGATGGCATATCAAGCAATCACAAAAATAATGTTTATTAACCCTCAAAGACCCAAACAACCTCCAGCACCCAAAAGCCTCTACTGATCTAAATTGTTGAATAACTTTAGAACCATCAATCCTATCAATGAAGTTAAATAATTTGGGTAAAATGCAGGTTCTTAGCCTTTCACAGGTATCACATATGGCCCCTTTGGATGATCTGAGGCTCTGTAGTGAACATGAAAACACCAGCATCTTCTGCAACATTGATTCACTAATAAAATCCATGTAGTTTGACAAATGACTGTTTTTACATTCAGTGAATGATATACCGTAATATGCAAAATTTTTAGGCCACTGTTAGATACGTTGTTTTAGCAAAGTTATAATGACCACACATATGCAATTCTCAGTTTCTGTATTAAGTTAAAATCAGAATATATATGTACAGTATTAAAAATAAAAGTTTCAGGGGGGAAAAACTGTTTAAAGTAAGGTATTTAGTCCTCCTCTTTACACTGAATAAGTGTGTAGGTTTTTTCCTCTTCTTTTTTCTTTTTTGTTGTTTGTCTGTTTGTTTTTATCCTTATTGATTTACATGTTTTTCCACTTTCTTGTGTCTGATCACTGTGAGTCCATAATTTGACTTTGTCTTGTCAGTCTGTAGCTGTACCTGTGTTCTTGAAAAAAATCAAAAATAAAATATTTTTTAAAAAGTGTGTTGTTCAGAAAATATATTTACCAGATTCATTTTCTGTTTTACATTCATTCAGTACATCCAGTGTTACTTAATGTTAATTGTCATGGTCACACTAAATACTACCTTTAGCCTATAGAAGCCAAAATAGTGCAGACTTTTTGTGTGCTTTTAATACTGTGCACATATTAACTTTTCTGAGATAATATGTGCACAGTATTGAAGACTGATAAATATGTTTAGCACGTTCATTACAACCCTATGAAAAACAACAAAGCCAAAGGTGGTCTAAATGCTCTGCACAGAACTGTATTTTGCTGAAAATGTCACTTTTTCTTTAGGTGTCTGTGTTCAGATACAATAACCTTTCTTTACTCTGACCTTTTATGAACATCTACAAGGTCAGTAATTCATTGTTTTTCAATGAAAAATGCAAAATTCAGAGGATAATATTATAATAAATGGTGATAAATCACATAGGAAAGGTACAGTAAAAAATCAACTGGAAGTCACCACAAAAGGTCCGTAAAGGTTAAGGAATAAAGATTAGTGTATTAGAGCAGAAGGGTTGACAATACGCCTGATGATCACACATAGCTGGAGTTGGAATGAAATCAGTGTTGTGTGTGTCTCCCAGGCTACAGATGTATGAAACATCTTAATGGCATATGATGAAATATGATGGATACTCCCAGAGGCAGAAGCTCCCAAACTTACACATCCTGATAGAAGCAGAAACATGTGTGATATATCAACCTAGCATGTCTTTTACCTAAAACCTCCTGCGTGTGACACACACACACACACACACACACACACACACACACACACACACACACACACACACAAAAGTTCCTCCTCCTCTTTGTAGGAACCAACTACACACAAGTCAACCTGTCACCTAGATTTCAGTTTTGAGTGTTCCTTAGCAGGCTCTCTCCTTCTGACTGTCTCTTTTTCACTTCATGTTCATATAGAAATAGAATAAGATCTGGTCATGTTGTCAAACCATCTACACTCTCTATCCCTTAAATATCTCCACATGCCTCTTCACATCTGTCAGGCAATTGATATTCTGATCCATCGGAGGTGTTGTAGCAGCAGCAGCGTTTCTTACTGTGATATTCCTGCTTTATCGTGGGGTTTGTCTGACGTCATAACTCTGTCCCTGCCCTCCCCGTGTCTTTCATTCACTCCTGATAATTCACTCACACGTTCAGGCAAGACACAGCACCCTGGTGTACACAGCTAAATTAGCAACAAGGGAGACAGTAGGTGAGACAGGTCACTGTGTGCCTGTGTGAGCATTTGGGTCAAAGCTAATCTCATTCCGAGCCAGATCTGTTTCTCAAATTCACCTCTAGACATATTGATGCCTTTTCAGAGGAGACTGTCATTTAAAGCTGTCAACTGATGCTTGATTACAATGTCATGTGACTATGCTACATGGGGAAATGAGGTCTGAGCTGCCAACTAAAAGAGTTGTTGCAATGAAAAGAAAGCACTTTATAATTGAGGCTTTTAATGTGGTGTATAAACACGTAATCTTAAACCATGTCTTCATCAAAGTTAGTTTTCTAATGAACTAAATGTGGGCCAAAAAAAGAGAGGGACATTTATCTTGTTTTGATAATAGTAGCTGCTGCTCCTTAATCCCTTCACCTCATCTTTTCCTTCTACATCCTGTCTAATTGTTGTCTCGAAAGGTGCCAGTTTAATATTCACTCATCCATTAGTGAAACATGCTTTAATGTGTTTCATTCTGAACCTCGTGTCTGCGCTGTTTAAAAACTCATGCATTAGTCAACATCTTGCATGGCTTAAGGTTCTAATCAGGCTTAGCACAATGTGTCCGATGAGGCTCTGAGACAGACAGTTGCCAGCCCTCAGTACCACTGTACTGTGCCTCCGTTACTGTAGTTCAGCAGTGCAGACATGTGCCCAGACAATTAGAGAACTGCCTTTGTTGCCTTTAACGAGTTTGACCCGTTTTGCCGATAATATGCATAAATTTCCATTCTTTCATCCTTCCCCATGTTTTTTTTCTCTCTGTTTCTTGTCTTGCTGTCTGTTCCTGTCTTGTCTTTTTTTCTCTTTTCTCTATCTCACTCTGTTCCTTTCCCTGTATATGTGTGAATTAGAGGAATCCTAATCCTGTGAGGAGTGTTTTGTGTGAATAGTATGAGGGACCTGACCTTCACATTCTCACTGTAGATCATATCCATCTGGACATTCCCATGGATTATCATAGAAGAGTAAGGAAGTGGCATGTGCTTATGTGTGTATGGAGGTACATCCACTGATGTGTGTTTCTGTGTGACTGATTTGCGTGTCACATAGGATAGACCAGGAAGTGAAGGCTAGCTGCTCACTTGCCCATATGAGCATCCAGGAGTTTATCTGCTCAGCCAAGCTGAGACAGACAGAGGCTGCGAAAGAGTGGAGGAAGGTGAGTGAGGAGAGCGTGAGCAAGGCAGATGCTGGGGGAGGGAGATATGGCGAAAAAGGGCAGAGATACTGAAGTGTGGGAGGGAGATAGACAGGGGGCTCTGCACAGATAGGTATGGTAAACTACAGCTACACTTAGGTGAGAAAACACAGTTGGGAGGAAAAAGGTGAGAGGGGTGGGACGCTGAAGGGAGGACGGGAACAGTGGTGGGTGGGGCATTGTGATAGGAAGTGGTGGAGTTAGGAAGGAGAAAAGATATGGGTTACACGGTGGTGTAGTGGTTAGCCTGGGTTCGATTCCTTTCTCTGTAGAGTTTATGGGTTCTCTCTGGGTACGCCGGCTTCCTCATACCGTCCAAAGACATGCACTGAATAAGTTCATTGGTCAATCTAAACTGTTGTATGATTCTATAAATGTCAGCCCTGCAATGAACTGGTGACACATCCAGGATCTGCCCCACCCATTGGTAGCTGGGATATACTCCAGCACCCCCTGCAACCCTCTCAAGGGTTAAATGATTGTACAAATGAGAAAAGATAGAGAAAGGATGCTGGAATCAAGTTAATAAGTAAATATGTGGTTGACTAGATGAAGAAATAGTAATAGATGTCTAACTTAAGATCCTTACTTGTACTTTAACCCATAAAGCCACTGGCAACCAAAATCATCTACTGATCTAAAATGTTTAATAGCTTCTGAACCGCTAATCCTATCAATCCAATTAAATAATTGGTGTAAAATGCAGTTTATCATCTTTTCATGGTCATCACATGTCTCCTTTGGACATTCAGAGGCTCTGTAGTGAACTTGGAAACACCGTCATCTTTTACAACGCTGATTCACCAGTAAAATCCATGGAGTTGGGTCAATGACAGTGGATGGAGACGCTTGGTTTATGTTCAGTTATTGATATTTTTGCTGAAAAAGTCACCTTTTCTTCAGTTTTCTCAGTTTCTGATATAATAACCCTCAACTATAATCTGACCTTTTATGAACCTCTACATGATCAGTGAATTAAATATAGGAAAATACATGATTTACACTGAAAAAATACAAAATACAGATGATAATATTATAATAAATGGTGATAAATCACTCAGAAAGGTTAAATAGAGAGAAAAACTCATTTGGAAGGTGCCATAAAAGTAGCACTGGGTCTTTATGGGTTAACTAATCTTGACCGAGATTCAGCTTCTGCTCCGAGTGGTGATCCCCTTCCAGACCAGTGCCATAGCAACCCCGTTTCATGGGTACCAGGAAAGGCACAACAATGGGACCCTTAATTTCCAGCCTCTGATTCACCCGACTCCTTAACAAATTCTAACTCACACTCTGCCTTAAAATAAACCGTACCGTTATTTGATGAGCAGAAGAATTTCCTTGAGTCTAAACCTGAGAAGCAGCGTTCATTGTGAAGCGATTAAAACTCAGACAGCAGCACTCTACATCCGGTCAGGGTGATGCTCCTGTGTGAAGAGGTGGAGAAGGAATGGGTCAGGTAAAGCTCCAGGTGAAGGAAAGTGAAAATGGGAAGGTGTGGATTAAAAGGGTCAAGCCAAACAAGGTTGAGGCTTGAGGGAGGATGGAGCAAAAGTATGAAAGGTGTGAATCTGCAAAAATACTGGGCTCAGTTAAGTCAGCATTACATCAGCCTCTTATAGTCCTGTTTCCTTTGTGAATCGCCCACCAATTATTCAATAAACAACTTTCTGTAGTGTCAGAGTTGCATCTCCTGGCCCTTGTTTCTTACTTCCAAAAACTTGCGTGCCTACACTCAAAACAGGAAGGTTAGACATCATGGTGAGTTTGCCAAGTCCATGACTCATACACACATACACGATCTGGGGTGTGAGACATAACTGCAGGTGGTTTTTCCAATCAATAGCCTACGCTGAATGACGAGGTGAGGTAAAGGATGCTCACGGACAATCATGAGCAATGACTGAGTTCATCCCATAGCTTCACTGTGTGTGTGTGTGTTGATGCTGAACTTTGGAGACTACAGTCATCTTTTAACTGACTGTTTGATGAAACACACCCGCCGTCACCATTACTATCAAGTCTGGGTGACGTTCCTGCTGCAACTTTTTCTTTCAAAAACCTAAAACCACATCAGCTCTGCACTTCTTTCATCTTTCTTTTTTCCTCATTATAGTTCAGTTAATATACAGTTTCTAAATCCTTCCCCATTACCCACTGCTTTTCTTCCTCTTCACCCCCCCACCCACTCCGTTCCCCCCCCCACGCCTTGAAAGCTGGAAATCAGGACAGTTCAGCAGCGGAGGGGTTAAGATGAACCCTGCTTTGTGATTGGCTGCCGGCCGGCGGTCTGAACCAGCCTACAGAAAGAGGTAACCAGGCAACCTCAGAGAGGGAGAGAGAGAGAGGGAGAGGAGGGAAGAGGGGCCAGAGGAGAGAGAAGGAAAAAAAAAAACCGCGCTGAAAGAAGCCTGGCATAGTTTTGTGGGGATTGTGGAAAAAGATGTAACGAAGCTTGCAAGCGTTCTCCCCGGGATGGAAAACTGGATTACTCTTCCTGCTGAAACACACTGTGGATGCCTGAATAAACCAGGAGGGGATACGCGGGAATGAATGGATCTAAAGCCTTTTCGCAAAATGGGAACTAACTGTGCACATTTTCGCTGTAGTGTAAAGGTAAGTGCCCCAAATGCAGACTGTCTGCACGGATGCGCCACAAGTAGCGCATGTCGTTCTGGTCCTTTGCATGCAGCCCCAAAAGTATGCAGCCTACTTTTTAGATCGGTGTGGTACAGTTAGTGAGGCTTTGGAGGAGCCTGTGGATTCAGTGTGTTCTGCTTCTATCACTGCAATGAATTATCTATTGCTGCTGCTGCTGCTGCTGGTGATGGTGATGGTGGTGCATCGTGGGGTTTGGGCGGGTGTGGAGGAGTGACCCCCTCACCGAAACCCAGTCCTGATCCGGGTCTGGATGGATGTTTGAATGTGTGTCCTGTGTGTGATCTTAGGCGGGAGGGATGACAGCGGGCTTTGCTGCATTTGGCGTCTGCTTTAACGCTGAGACTCCCCCTGTCACTGCGCGTCATATTATTCAGTCATTCTCTACAAATATGTTAAATCACCGTAAGTTTTTAGTCCTTTCCCACTCATGAATATCTGTGCTATTTAATGTGCTCTCCTTCGTGGTGTCCCTCGCCCACTGGGGGTTTTCCTCCTGATCTGTACTCTGCGAAATCCTGGGACTTGAGACTTGTGTTGGATGGTGACTTTATCTTAATTGCGCGCAGCCTTAATTGCGCTTAATGGTATTTTAATCTAATAGGGTTATTCTGTGGTAGATGTT
>JAPQRQ010000013.1:5810656-5823369 GCA_037367365.1 Apogon talboti | reverse complement strand
ACACAGAGACAAACAACACTCTCACATTCACACCTATGGGCCATTTTAGATTAACCAATTAACCTATCAGTGCAAGTCTTTGGATGGTGGGAGCAAGCCGGAGTACCCAGAGAGAACCCACGCAGACACGGGGAGAACATGCAAACTCCACACAGAAAGGCCCCACTGACCGGTGTTCGGATCGAACCCAGGACCATGATTGTAACATAGATTTTGTTTTTGTATGTACAGTTTCACAGTCAGCATAAATGTCCAAAACAGCAAGAGATTTCCTGGGTGTTTATTGGAGCACTGTTAGCTATCTGTACACTAGTGAAGACAGAATACTGGCTGTGAATTTACCAATTAAATAAAGCTGCAATTTGTTTTTAGTTTAGAGATTTTTTTTGCTAAAATGTGTGTTTAGATGGATTTTCTTATATACAAGCAATTTTAAGTTTAATTTTAAGTTTTAAGCCCCTGCAGCCATCCACTACACTGTATTGTACTCTGCTAATTTCCATATTCTATACAGTCCCAGCTTTTTTTCATACTTGTCCATATGCACAGGAGGAAACTTTCTAAGCCTACTTTACTTGTTTACAAATTGTGGAGTATGTATTTGAGTGCTGGAGCCATAATGTCTATTTCTGTTCTGCAAACTGCTATGATTTGATGTCATAAACATGTATACATCCTCACATGTATGAATGTAGATGTACATACACAACACATACTATATGAGATTACACAACTGATGTTCAACTAATCCCATATGGCACAAACACATCTGGCCAACAGGCAGATTTCAGTCTTCAAAGCTTCACCAGCAGGAAACATAACAGCGCACACACACTCTGGATGTTTCTCTGACTTTTCCGCAACCAAGTAACACATAAATAGCACCCATTTATTCCCAGTCAACGGACCGTGTGGGTCAAGATGTAGCAAAACGTCACAGCCAGACGTTACACAACTGGTTTTGGATTGTCGGCTCGGCGAGGTGGATGGATGGGGTGGTAGGGTTGGGGTTGTGTGTGGAAATGTCACAAAAGCGCACACACATACACACGCTCACATACGCATATACGAAGACAAAAACACTCAAGCAGTCTACTGTGCCGCTCTTTGCTTTTATCCAGGTTGACACACTTGTTTCGCTGCTCCAGGCGTTGACCGCATTTCACTACTAGGGAAAAAAAAAACATCTCCATGGCAACAGCTTCTGCAGTTTGTAGATTGTAGCTTTTGTGATGACATCATCCTGACATCAACCAACAGTATGCATCATAGATACCTGCTGATGCTTATCTTCTCAGCTGTCAATCAAAACATTGTGTGGCTATTCTGACAAAAAAGGAGCCTGTGCAAAGATAGGCGTTTGGAGGAGGAAGATGGAACCTTTTGAGATGTGATGTTTGTTTGTTTTTTTAAATTAAAATGATTTCAGGGTATTTTTATGACTTCAAGATAGTTTTGTTCTGTTTGGTTTTGTTCTATCGTCTTTTTAATCTGTTTTTTTGTCTATTGTCCTTTCATTTTACCTTTCATTTTTTTTCCTATTAGTTCTTGGCTATTGTCTTTTTTGTTTTTGTCGATTGTTTTTGTTTCTGGTGACTTGTTGTTCTTGGTGTTGTGTATTGTAAGTAAAAATAAAAATGTATATATTAAAAACATTTAAAAAGATTTTTTTTTTTTAAACAGATAGGCGTTTGGAAAGTATATTTATAAGGTGTCAGACATGTAAATTTAATGGTTTTTAAGACCATATCAAAATAATTTTTAACCAAACTTAAATAATTGTTTTGTTATTAATGTATTGCGAGTAAATATAGCTTATACGTGGTCCTGTGTAGCAGTCAGTTTTATATGACTGTACAGTCCTGTGCTAAAGTCCTAGTCCAACATTAAGTGTGTTGGTTTAGTAAAGTTCTAATGACCACATATGTATTTCTCAGTCTTTGTATTAAGATCCAATCTGGATATACTGTATGTTAAGTATGAGATTTATGGCATTAATTTTCTGCTGTTTAATACTAGGTTTCATTCAACACATGTCAAATGTTTTTAATTGCTTGTGCTGCTTCTTGTCATGGGGTTAGAGGTCACACTAAGTAGTGACTTAACACATTTAGTTCCCTTTTTTATGTGCCTTTTTAGGCTGTGTGCATATTCCCTGTGTTTTCTTGTTATATCTGAACAGAATGAGAAATAAATATGCATGCTCATTTCACACAATATTGTAATTGTGACAGTAGGTTAGCTATTTGTCGGACAGGTATGTGCAAGTACAAACTGAATAGATAATACTAGTATCAGTGGCTCAGAAATGTAGAGAATCTTCACTCACAGTGACAAAAAGAAATAAAAAGTTGGATTAGAGAAGATATCTGCAGCAGTTAAGATGCTACAAATACAGCTACACCACTGTCCTAGGTCTAATATTTATAATATTGAATTTAAGACATTTTTTGGGCCTGCAGACATGATGACATACAAAGAGAAAAAGCTTGCAACATGTACATTTTCCTTCAGTTAGCAGTGTTGTCTAACTTTGGCTAGATTTATTATGTTTTTCAATGCATGCCACAAGTAATTAGATGAATTAAAAGTGATGGCACATGCACAATATGCATACATGATCAAGTATTATTATCTAAAAACTAATTATTATTTAATAAATGGAGAAAAAGCTGTACCTACACATGCTGAAGGAAGTCACGTTACAGCGGAAATGTTTGTTTACTGATGCACAAAAGATTGAATGTCTGTTAATGATGTGACACAAACATGGAAGAGGCAGCGAAAGGAAAGCTACACAAGAGGGAGCAAGCATAAAATGTTCGCAGAGCTGAGATGAGAAGAGTGAAATATGGCAGGAGGGAAGACAGATAGAGAGATGCCACAAGCATGAACAGATGGCTGAGAAGAGAGTCGGAAAGATTGAGAGAGGGAACGAGCGATAGGCAGACAGAGAGAGAGAGGGAGAGAGAGAGAGAGAGAGAGAGAGAGAGAGAGGGAGAGAGGGGGGAGAAAATCTGGATCAGGCTGAAAAAGGCCTCGAGTTCACTTTGGGGAATGCAGTAAGTAGGACAGGCAAAACTTAAATTCCAAAAAATGAGACCCAAAAATAACCCAGAGGAGAACAAACCACTCGAGCCTGGGAGCTATGCTCGATGGTCAGTCAAAACAGAGCTGCCTCCGCCGCTTTGAAGCCACGTCCTCGCTTTAGGATTCACAGTCTACCTGAAGACGAGCACAAAGAGGCGGAAATCTTAATGGTAATCTATGCAGATTCAGCTATGAGGGGAAAATGATAAACAGGGACAGCCCTAATGCAAATTACACCTCCTAAAGAAGGTGGATTCATCCATATGTATGGAAAGGTGAACTTAAATCATGTACAGTATACAGTAGAAGCCAAGTTGGAGCTGCAGCCTCCACAGTTTGTACGACTTCCACAAAGTCGGGCTTGGACTTTCACTGCCTACAAACCTCATACAGAAAGGCTTTGGATCTATTGACCACCACATAACAGGGTTCCCACAGGGAATTTTTTTAAGACTATTTAGAACAGAATTTAATACCTGTTTTACAGCCTGTGTGTGTGTGTGTGTGTGTGTGTGTGTGTGGGGGGGGGGGTGATTGGTTCCTAATTTCAGTGTAAATTGTTGGGTTGGAACTGAGTCGACTAATGCTACTTTCGTTACAGCTTGGACATATTTAAACACAGTACAGCGAACAAGTTTATGGCAACATAACCAAAGCAAAGACCTACCATATCAAATTTAATACTTTTTATAGGATTTTTTAAGGTATTAAATGCAGATTTGTAAATTCAAGACTTTTAAGACTTTTTAAGGCCCCGCAGGAACCCTGACATAAGAACTCCTGAACACCATGAAACCAGTTTTGGGAGGCTGGACCAAACTACAAACGTAGCTATAAAGTTTACTATTGGGTATAATTGTGACGAGGCCCCCATGGAGGAACCAGGTAGAACATGCTCTGAAGGGAAGAGGCTTGAGGCTCCAAAAAAAAAAGATTATTGGAAGACACGCCAGAGCTACACAATAAAAATGTAGCAAACCATACTGTGACCATGCAAATAAAGACGGTGCTGTGATTGAGAGCCCATTTTGTCACCATTTTTCAGGCTGATACAGAGCTATGATTGAGAGAAAAACTGCCAAAATATCTCAGTCTGGATCAAATTGAACCATTCATTTGTTTTCAGACATGGTTCAGAGGTTTGGACCAAGTTACACCAGTTGAACCAGCATGTTACTGCATCTCCAGCCACAAAATGAACCAGGAAGGAGAAATGAGTGGCTATTTTTGTTTATTATCATAGTATGACAACCATCTCAAAAATGGAATAGAATAGATCTTTATTATCATTGTTACAGGAACAATGAAAATCTGTTTAGCAGCAAAAACACTTAAAGTTATTTATCACCCAAAATACTGAGAAATATTGGCAGTATACAAAAAGTACAAAGATAAAATATTAAATATACAAATGCTACAAAGAGTTAGCTCTATGGTATTACATGACAGCTATTGTCATAGTTACATGGCTATGGCTTTTTGGTTCAACATACCACTGCTTGACTCTAAACAATTAAAAGAATTAGTTATAATACCATGTACCTACTGTCTTTTATACAGTATATTATAGAAGGTAAGCATGTGAGTTTACATATTTGAGTGAAAGTATGGTTTCTAGATACACTATATGGACAAAAGTATTGGGACACGTTGAATTCAGGTGTTTCTTTTCTAACAGGGGATGTTTATTGATATTGACCTTTCTAAACTATATGGACAAAAATATTGGGACACATCATGGCTACAGCTGTAAGATGTCCTGTTCATGCTAATTTGAGATTTAAACATCAATATTTCCTTCAAGTTTAATGGGAGATTTTTCTATCTAAGTTAGATGTGAAGAAAGTAGATGGTTAGTTATTATTATTTACAATCGGAGCATGAAAAATATTTTAGAAATTCAGAGGTAGAACATTTCAAATCATAGTCATGCATAAAAACATCAAAAAACAAAATCAATGTTGACATAAATTAAGTAAAAACCATCTCTGAGGCATTTTGGAAGCAAACATAACAATTTAAACCAAACTAACCAATGCAATGATATTTATCCCAATATAAATCAATACTATGACATTTATCATTATTGTTTTGTATCCCAGACCCCTGTTAGTAAAGAAACACCTGAATTCAATGTGTCCCAATACTTCTGTCCATATAATGTACCTGTCAAAGTACTGTGCTGCGGTTGAAATCATTACCTTAGTAAAACTATGTTATCAGTGAAAATGTACTTAAGGTATTAAAACTTTCCACTGACTCTGATGACTTTATTATGACTCATTCATTAGGCTAATGGAAAAGCAGGATTTTACTGTTGTAATTAGTTGAGGTACTCAATATGGACTCATTTGTATAGGCGTTCACTGCTGCTTAATCTGCTTCTCCTGAAAAAGCGTCAAAAGTGCTTAAAATGACACATACAATCACTCGCTGATGAGCTCAGTGTTGTTTTTATGGGGTCAGATTGGAATGGCGTCCGTCTGCTGGTGACTCAGAGGTTACCAAACAGGCAGACAAATGCACACAGAAGAAAACATTTAGAAACAGGACACACACTGTGATCTGGTGATCTCAAATATGGGCCACAGGTTGGATTTTGCAGCCAATTTTCGACTTCACAGCCATCCTCAAGGACAAGTTTGTGTTTGTTTTTTTGGATACTGCTCATTGTAATTTTTATCAGGGATGTCAACGTCGCTGCTTTCTGACATTTTCGGTGTGTGCTGCCCGTTGTCGAGTCTGACAGACAGTCGCAGAAGACAGAAGAATCACAGCGTTCATCACTTTACATAATCATCATTTTTAATACCACGGTGAACTGCTGAAACTCTAATGGACAGAGGGGGAGGCAAAGCTTTGGTATTTTCAACGAGGCATGAGACAGGAACGCAATGTCATTTCAGGAAAAAGAAACTAGTGTTAAGAAGAGTGTTGTGCATGGGTTTTCATATACAGCCCAATTTGATTCTTAAGTGGGCCGGAGTAGCAAAATAATGACATAATAACTTATACACAAAGCTTAACTTGTAAATAAGGTTTAACTTATAAATAAGGCTTTGAGTTAGGGGTGGGTTTTATGACCATTTGCTTTTATATTTTTATGCCTGTGTATGTAGCTGTGTGTTTTTTTCTGCCGACGTATTTTACTTCTGATTTTATTGTAAAGCACTTTGTGAAATCTTTCTGCAAAAAGTGCTATATAAATAAACTTTATTCATTTTCTTCTTATTATTATAATAAATGACAACCAAGAAGTAAAAAAGTTAAATTACAGCATAAAAATGTTCCCATTTACAAATTACCCTTTCACAAAACTGTGAATAACCTGAACTACCATCAACAACCTGAGATTTCCCTAGGAAAAATAAGTGCCATTTTAACAGTATTATGCATCATTATAATCATTTACACATTACAACTTACAGATCACAGTGGATCTAAAAAGGCACAAAACATTTAGTAACAGGCATCTGGAACTGAAAAATGTAACATTTAACCCCTTGGAGACAGTTGTTGCAAATTTGCCTCAATATTCCACTGTTTTGTAATGAGGTTCTGCTCAACACTCTATGAATGTGAATGATGTTCATGGATCAATTTCAACAGCCTATTTCTGGAACATTATTATTAATTTCATGACATTCTACTGATTTTTGGATCTTTTTGTGTTTTGTTTGGATTGTTGACTGGACTGAAGGAACTGGTCCATAGTAGCATCAGTAAAGTATTTTCAAACTTACAATCTCCACTTAATTTAGCTACTGGTTAACAGCAACAACACCATTTTTTAAATATAATTGTAAATAAATGTAGGCAGGGTTAACTTAATGATCAATACAACTTGGCTGTCAGTGTCTTCCTGTGTAATTTTTGCACTTTGCAAATTCATCCTGTGGGCCTGATTGAACTGTTTGGAGGGCCGGTTTTGGCCCGCGGTCCGTATGTTTGACACCCCTCAGGTAGTGTGGTTCATTAATATGTTCCATTCAAACAGCTGCTGTCAACAAACAGCAGCTGCTTCTTCCTGTCTAGTACAGGAAGAAGCAGCCGACGTAGGTGAAGGTGAAAAACAAAGGTTCTTTAATGCACTCGCAAACTTGCAAAAATGTATAATATAAAAAACATGAACTTTCCATCACTCTTGGTCAAATTCACGGTGTAAAATGCAGTTTGCTGTAGTGGATGTCCACACAAAATGGTCAAAAATGAGTGTGAACCCATGCACCCTTGTCACCCTCAACAATCTTGGTGATGTTGCAGAAGGGGAGGATCCAGAACACTGCTCTGTACAAAAACCTGCTCATTAAGAAACATAGTGAATGATGTGGTGGAAAACAAATGGGATGTTAAGTTTAATGGCAGATATAAAAAGCAGCAAAGAAGAACAGTTTCTCCATTTCTTGTTCAAGTTAGTGCAAGTTAGAGACAATTCTACCACCAATATCTATATAGTTTATAGATATACTGTATGTGTATACTGTCTACTATTGAAAGATGACATTCATTTTAGCTATAATTTCATTTGCCCATACTTTAATTTAATTGTTATAAGTTTTGTTGTCATCATTAGATGATATTAAAAGTAGCTACTATATTTCCATACCATAGTGCCGATTATTTTCATGAGCGGAGGAATATGGGTGTTCAGTGGCTCTACATTTTGAAATAAATGAGAGATTAAAAAACTTGAACATGGAATTGCAAGTAACAGTATGTAAAACTCCAACTGAGCCAAAACAAAAGTGTTATACAAGGTGATGTATATGTACGAACCAAGCGTTAGAATTACAAATGTACTAACATATGTATCAAACTGCACTTTTGCTGCATGTAAATGTACAGTGGAAGTGGTTGGATAAAACAGCAAGTGAGATTTTTTAGTATGACACCAACAATATGTGAACTGCATACTATTTCCAGGTAAATACTATAGTAAGCAAGATCAGGCATAAATATCCCATAATGCAACACAGTCATGGTGACAATGGACTATGAGAGAAGGTGAACACAGCCCAGGAGTCAGCGCAGAATTACTGTGGAATTACACGATTCTGACAGTCTGTAGTATTACACTCTAATGATAGAGGTGAGATTGGCCGGTTACCCTGGTTACATCAACCCAACTGGTACGGAGGCTACAGGAAGTGACATGTATCCACAAAAGACATACTCTATTGTTTATTTAGGCAAACTTTTGTTGGACACAAGTATATATTTGTGTATGTGGTACATGGTATGGGATTTTGGACAGACTTACACTGTTAAATACTGGATCCTTGATTACCCATAATGCAACTCAACAGCATCTTTTCAGAATACTTTATCACTCCCAGAGAAAATGTTGTGTGTTACAGGTACTCTATGAAAGACATGATCAATATTACAAATATATATATAAAAAACTCTGAATATATACCTGAATATACATATTAAAACACAAGTAAAACAGCAATTTGTACAATATGTGCAAGACAAATATCAGTATAAGTAAAAGAAATAAGACTAAGAATGAATAAGACTAAGTGTTCAAAATATTATGGTGTAATTATAATTATGTGGTTATAAGGAGGAATAATCTAGTTCCTAGCTCCTCTCTGTCTCGTAAAAAGGTTTGTTTTCCAAACTCTTTCAGACTCAATGTTAAAAAACATACAGTGCCATAAAGCTATGACATTATCAGGATAATTCCGTCAGACTTGATGATGCCACAACAAAGACAATGTACAAGTGTTTTCCCCTGGCGCAGTAGCATGATAAATAAACTGACCTTTACAGTGAAATTGGTCGAGCACCCTCTTAATTGTGTGCAGCCAGAGCTGTACGGATCGATTGGTTGATCATAATGTAAGCCTAAACTTTATTACTTTTGGTGATTCCCCACACAGGGCTTACCTTCACCTATCTGAACTCCATGATTCCATGATATAAGAAACTATTTCTGTCATGCAGGGCACTCATAGAAATACTCTGAAATACATCATTTCAATTGTGATATTGAAGAACATAACAAGACTTGATTACTTTTGAGAAATTTTTCAAAATTCTTTATCATCATATAGAAAATCAAGGTCAGTGAAGTTACCATATTTGGTTCCTTACCCTTTAGTGGTAAAAAAAACAAGAAGTATATATAAAAAGTACAAGAAAAACACACGTGCGGTGAAAGGAACATGTATTTTACAACATTATAAAATAATTTTTAGAACATTAGACCAACATAAACCCTGTTCCAGACACCTGTCAACATCCACATTATCCCTTTGAACATCATTACTTACATTAGTACCATTACTTCATGGTACCTAACAAAGCAGGTACACTCACTGTTCATGCACAGGTGGACCTTACAGACCCTGTAGACCACATTAGACCTGAGATTGTTGACTCACTGTCCTCACTGTAAATGTTGCTGCCACTGTCTTGTACTGTGTGCGGAAATGACCAAAAATAGTCACTTGCCCGATAAAGGGTTAAGGCGATGGCAATATACAGTAACAGTTGGTCATCAGCAGAACAATTCCCTCCTATCATTTCATTTCTGAGAACCTCATTTGAACATAAGAAACGATGAGACTCATTAAAGGGGTTGAACCAGTACCATTACATTATGATATGAAACCAACCCCCGTGGCTGATATAAAGCAGGCCGCTGGCGAATTTTCTACCGCTCTGTACTAAACCGTTGGCTTCTATCTGTTCTGTGTGCGCTTTCCTTCACTACAATACGCCATCTCTAAACCCAGTGATCTCACACACACACACGCACAAAGCACCCCAGGAGGTAACACGCATCGGCATTCTCCACCAGACGTGGGATGAAAGCCGAGCGGCTAGGAGACTGACAGCTGTTGGATAAGCGTAGATACGCCGCATTATGCTCCCTGACAAAAAATGACAAGAGGGTATGAAGATGTGATGGCGGCGACGTGCTCACGTGACCGTCTCAATTACACCGGAAACCCAGTGAGAACCGCAGGAGCGCAGCGGCGGCACATGAACGGCACGATCCAATTTGATTTGGTGTTTGCCGTTCGTGCCTATTGGGGATGGTTTGGGTTCTGCCTCTCACCTGATGAGTCATTCACTTGTTGAAGTAAAAATAAATAGAAATGACGTACAGTGTGAGTGTAATACAACGTGTGCCCTTGATTTATACGACCCCCTAGGGAAGAAAAATACTCTTTTATGGATGGGATTGTTTGAGGGAAGGTCTGACTCCTTCACGAGAAGGTTCCTCTTGGTTGGTTTGGACCTTTACAACATTTAATAATTGAACATTTGAGATCTATATAAGCAGTTTGGTTAAAAGACTGTTTGAAAAGTCCTTGTATGGAAAATGGAAAATGCTGTGAGGTTTGACATAAGTTCATCTATAGACAGAATTTTATATATGATTGATTATGATATATGATTTTTATTTTATTTAACCTTTATTTAACCAGATAAAATCTCATTGAGATCAAGATCTCTTTTACAAGGGCAACACACACAGCACACACCATACCATAATGAAAAACAGGTAATTTAGGTATGACACAGCAATGCATTTTTGTTCTCTGTAGGGGACAAGAGTTTCACAGCTTTGCATTATGCTTTTTCCAATCAAGACAATTATTTAATGTAAAAAAGCCAAAACATACTACTTTCCTGGGTCTCGGGAGGATATATATATATATAATTTTATGAAATCATATATATTATATACATACATATACATTCAACATAATTAGCCATTTATTATTATTATTGTTGTTTTTATTGTTATTGTGGTGATTATTATTATTATTATTATTAATACCTTGCTATTTGGTGTTTCTACGAGTATTTTCCAATGTGCAATTTCCTGTTTTGTCAATACTGTTTTTCTTTTTTATAGTTATTGTTTTGCTCTTTTCTTGTGGTATTTCTTGTGGCCCTGCCCAAAGGATCAGTTTAGTTCTATCTAATCTAATCCAATCCAATCTAATCCAATCCAATCCAATCCAATCCAATCCAATCCAATCTAATCTAATCTAATCTAATCTAATCTAATCTAATCTAAATTCATTCAGTAAGTACCACACTTGAACCAAACAGTGGGGAACCAATATTCCACCATTAGTCGGATTTAAATGTGGTAGATCTGCTGTCGAGCACGCTTTTGTTTGGAATTAAATGATTTTTGCAGTTGTATTCACATATAAGAGCATATAAGCTAATGACCTTGTAATAGAACGAATACACGCAGCAAATGTTTTTCACCCACCTTTGGAAAATAAATACTAGCTTTAGCTGGTAAAGGCCAAATTCAGACAGTAACAATCATTATGGCGAGTCAGAACACATTTATTGGACATCCTCTCTGACAGGAAAACAAAAATAAAAATCAATGCAGCTGAAGCCATAACCTATTGTCAGATTTGAAAATATTCTGTGAAAAAAGCGACCTTTTACTCCATGTGTGATATTTGGCTTTGTCTTACACAGCTGTCAGATGTGCTACCTTCAATTTATGTTGGAAATAAATGAGTTGAGACTATAAACACCCAACAAAACACAGAGGGATGTGTGGGTTGCACTCGATTTAGTAGATTCTTAATATATTGAGAGTAAATTTACTGAGACATAAAACTTTGTGCAGAACCTTTAAGGT
The DNA here is from genome assembly GCA_037367365.1 of Apogon talboti. Classification (NCBI taxonomy): domain Eukaryota; kingdom Metazoa; phylum Chordata; class Actinopteri; order Kurtiformes; family Apogonidae; genus Apogon; species Apogon talboti. The sequence continues at coordinate 5,811,644 of JAPQRQ010000013.1, read as the reverse complement.
GTCAGGTTAATGAAAGACTGTACAATTGCAATAATGGGAGTCGACTGCATTAATGGAGACATTTCAATTAAAATGCACAGTGACTTAGCATTGTATTATCAAATACTGTACATCTAATGCATTAGAGTATTCCAACTGTCAAATATGAACTTAATACCATTTTAAATGTATTACTTTCTGTATTTTTGGCTTAGTTTCACAAGTTCAAAAGTACTTCTCTTTATATTTTGAGGAACTGCCTAGTTTAAATTACTTTTTGTTCAGTCTTAGCAGCAGTTTTCCAGGTATTATGAAGAAAAATACATCAACGTATAGAAGCAGAAAGGGTACTGAATGAAAAAAGTTAACTTTAAATAGTCCAAAACTGCTTCCCAAGCTTAGACATGGGACACAAAATGCATCTTGGAGCGGTTTTATCTTGTCTCCAATTGTCAGATGAAAATATAGCAATAATAAGATATGCGGGTTGATTATTACAAATAAAATAAACAATAAGTCCTTGAAGAGTTAATAAATGATAATGCGAACAAAGTGTAAAAAAGGCCTCAGTTGTAAAAGATGTAGCAAGTGGAAGTGTCACAATAAGATACAAATGACAAAAACTATGTAAAACATTATAAAAACACACAAAAACTACACTATTTTCAGAGTAAGCTGTATGGGAGTACATCTGTGCCATCAGATTTTGAATTTTTTAGAACTGAATTTAAAAAATTTTTTTGAATAGTTGAATTTCATCATTTGAAATGTTTAAAGTTGAATTTTTTTTGGTAGAATTTCATAATTTGAATTTTTTAGAGTACACTTTTTTTAATAATTAAATTTCATAATTAAAATTTTTTATAGTTGAATTTAAAATTTTTGAACAGTTGAATATTGAATATTTTTATATTGAATTTGAAACGCATTGTATTTGAGAATATTGAATTAAAAAAATTAAAACATTTTGAAATTCAACTATTCAAAAACAAAAAAATCAACTATAAAA
>JAPQRQ010000013.1:5772912-5787037 GCA_037367365.1 Apogon talboti | reverse complement strand
TGTGTGTGTGTGTGTGTGTGCGTGTGTGTGTGTGTGCGTGTGTGCGTGTGTGTGTGTGTGTGTGTGTGTGTGTGTGTAGGTGTGTGTATCTGTGTAATCACCATAGACCGTCGATTACACAGCTCTAATTACTGTGGCACATATTTGTTGTTTTTGTATAATGGGAGGAATCAGCAGCTGTTTTATCACACATGTGGCATTTCATTTTACCTCAATGAAACGCGATATTAGACGTTTTATAGCAACTGTGCACCTCAAGTTTTTTAATATGAGCCTGAAACACCAAGTGCTGTAATGACAAAGACAAGTGAGCGCGTGGGTCCCCTTGCACACTAACTATGCACAGTATAAATCTTCGCTGCCATCGTCGTACACATACATTCACACACAAAAAAAGAGCCCCAGCGCCGCCTGGGGAAGCTCCAGCACGTGAGCCCGGCGTAAATTATCAGCCCAGATTGCTTTCCTGGAGTTAATCATCTCCTTTTATGTTATTCATTTGTCAGTGGTTATTGTTTGTCAAAGTAATGCAGTCGCCGCACGATATGAAGTGGAATGTAAATTTTGTTTGGGCAACTCATCGTTATGCACAAAAAGAGGGTGGCCGCGCTGTAGGATTTACATTTACAATTACAGTCATGATACAATCATCTCTCATCATAATTCCTCTGCCCGGGATGTCAGCTCCGATAGAGAACAGGCTTTACACACTGCATACCAAACAGCTGCTTGGCAGGCCTGGCACCATGCTCCAGGCCCAGTGATTTACACCATGCAAAGCCTCCCTCTCTTTACTCGCTCTGCCTCTGTGTACCTCTAATTCTTAATGTCTGTCTCTTTCGCTGTCTCTGCCCCTGTAATTCTCGCTGCTTGTCTCCCCTCGTCTCCAAAAACACAAAACATGCATGGTTGGCCGGGGCCACTTCTCATCTGTTGTATGAGCTGTCGTTCAGCGTCCCAGGGGACAGGCATGTAAAGGCAAACATACCAAGGAGTCATAATGGCATTTGTTAAGAGTCGTCTGCTGTACTGTCGGGCTCTGGTGTCTTGATTTTCAGTCAGAAGTCTGACATCCTGCTGAATAGAATCCAGCAGGATGTCAGAGGCAGTTGTAAAGCAAGAATATTCGTCTCTTTCACCATAAACAAAATACACTATACAGACAAAAGTATGTGGACACGTTGAATTCAGGTGGTTCTTTTCTAACAGGGATCTGGGATACAAAACAATAAAGGCAGATGTCATAATAGAGTTTTATATTGTGATAAATATCATTGCATTGGTTAGTTTTTTTTATTGTTATCTTTGCTTCCAAAATGCCTCATAGATGGTTTTTACTTAATTTCTCTCTACATTGATTTTATTTTTCTTTTTAGTCATGACTATGATTTTTAAAAAATCAGTCATGTTCTACTTCAAAATTTTTAAAATATTTTCCATGATCTGACTAAATAAATATTTTCTACCACAACTAACCATCTACTGTCTTCACATCTCACTGAGGAAGAAAAATGTCCCATTAAAATGTAAGGAAATATTGATGTTTGTTTCTCAAATCAATTTGAACAGGACATGTGTCCCAATATTTATGTCCAGATAGTTTATAAACATGGGAGATTTTTTTCTCAGTGAGATGTGAAGAAAGTAGATGGTTAGCAAAGATAACTATTTAAACAAAACTAGCCAATGTAATGATTATTTATCCCAATTTAAAACTATATTATGACATTTAACATTATTGTTTTGTATCCCAGACCCCTGTTAGAAAAGAAACACCTGAATTCATTGTGTCCCAATACTTTTGTCCATATGGTGTGGCTGCATTTGTGTGAACATCTGACCTTTTAGTCTAGAGTCACACACATGCAGACACTTATATTTGCACAAATAAACTGGACGTGTACTATGCATAAACTACTGCGAGATGAGCTGTGTTGAGCTGTGTCCTCTTCATGAACTTCATTGCCACTTAAGTTCTTTCATGAGCACCTCAACCAAGCAGTTAGTTTCCTCTCTGAATCTCTCTGACTGTGTCATTTGGAGAGATTTGTTATGCTGTAAGAAGTATATCTTCTAGACACTTATTGAAATAGAATAGAATAAACTGAACAGAACTACCAAAATATGGAATAAAAGTTTTTTTTTCTTTTTTCCTTTTGCAACAATCATGCCACAAACTCTGGATGTAAAATGTCCAGACACTAATAGCAAGTTAGAAATTTTGGCGAAAAAAAAGGCACATTTAGGGCGCCAGTTTGCACGGCATTACACAGGATTGTCATAGAAGATGTTTAAGATGAGGCAATGACACAGAAGTATACAAGTATGTGAATGAATAGAAGACTAACATTGAAATAAACGTTCAAATAAACAGTAGTTTCTATGTGTTTACATCCTGTCACATTACACTTCCTGTTATTGTGTATGATGCCTTCAAGTGCGTCTGGAAATTTCTAATACTTGAAAGTTAAATTGTAGAAAAAGAAACATAAAGAAAACACAATAACAAAAACTCTAAGGACTGGTTGACCTAACACCCGGTTGAAACTGCAAATGGAAAATCCTGTCATTGCAGATTGACTTGTGCATTGGTTATGCTTTCTTCTTTAACCTGAAAAAGTTGACATTTTAAAGATAAAAAGTTCTTTTCCAACAGAAGCCTTTTCCTGCGGTCAGTAGATGTTGTGACCCTACTGGTGGAGAGATCAAGACTGCTGGAGGGTAAAAAGAAAAAAAAAAAAAAAACCTGTGAAATTTCATAGACATGTCTCAGTATCTCAGTCACCTCAACCAAAGCTCCAGGACTTCAAAGAATCACACATTATTGAAGTTCTTTAACTGTTTTCATCAGATTTTATTTGACTTTTGAGTAGCTAACTGAAGTGGAAATTCAACAAAAGATACTTGTGTTTCAATTTATATAAGAGTACATGGCAGGTAATGTTTTTTTTTCTGTTTTCAGGTGATGTATTTCTTTTTATAGACTCAATTATCCCACAATAAAATAAGCTCTGGAGGCTGGCACAGTCAGGAAAAACACACAATCCCATCAAAATGCGATGTAGAAAGTGTGGAACCGGGCTCCTTGTGGGTTCAGGGTGTTTCGGTGAATCCAGAGCAGACGCATAAACCTGTGCAGATATCACCATGTCTTTCATTATTTTTATTCACCAGCTATCAGTCAGGTTTAGTGAGAGGCAACTTGCGGCAGTGCACTTGTTAAATCAGAGAAATTTGACAGCTTCATCTTTGATATCTTCCTCTGGATTTTTCCTGCTGATTTGCACTTCTCAGCCCCGACAAGGGAATTGTTGGGGTTCGTCTTAAAATATGCCATAAGAGGAACTAGTAAAATGCTGTACCTCAGCATATATAAGGCAAAAAAAATGAAACCAGCGTCAATTAAATAGACCTTTTGTGTCCCCACTGAGCCTGTCACTACATCATAAACTTTACAACTTTCCATCAGAAACAGGCATAATTTGTGAGATGTGTGCACTGTTAAAGGGTAAATCTGAACAAAATCTTAATAAACAATTGTGTTAAAGGCTTTTGCGATAATTTATTGCTCAGAATTGCGTGAACAAGGCAACTGAGTGTCTGGTCTCACTTTCATGTGGATTTGAAGTGCGCTCACAGCCAATTTTTCTTTGTCAGTATTCAAGTGTTGCCTTGCCCTGTTGATCTTATCAGAGAAGCGAGAGCACAAATCCGTCGAAAGCAGCTTTATTTTAATGTCACAGGTATTAGATTTGCTGAAGAGCGAATATTGAAATGGGCTTGAACTCGGCGCGTTTAAAGGGGCTTCGCATCCGTTCTGCTTGTAGTGCAGATCTGGGTTGGGGAAATGAGTTTTTCCCTCTAGACCCAATGCTAGTCTAGCACCCCTCCTTTTCTTTTCTTTTTTTTTAAAGCCTTCTCTTCTCTAGCCGCACACTTGTGCTGAATCTTACGTACTGTCTGACAAGAGTTTTATGCTAATGTAAGCACTTTGGAAAAGGGGGGTGGGATGATGACAAGGGACCAGAACTCATCCCACAGACTTCTTGTAGTGTTAGCATGTAGAACAGAGCTCCTTGCCTCATTTGAGGTTTAAGCTACTTCATTTTATGTCCAAAATGCTCCTCTTAAGGCCTAATTATACAAGACCTGCCAGAACGTAACAATGGGAAAGTACAAGGGTTGAAGGGTTTGTGAGGAATCTACTGTCCCTGTCTTTCCATATATCTCAGTGAAATTTACATAGATTAAGGAAGGAAAGAAACCGTCCAATTAGCATAAATACCTGTTAACATAATGCATTAGTCCAAATTTAAAAAGGAAATCTAACATTTCCATCAGGACCAAAATAGGTGTCCTTACTGTTCAACATGGATTTCTGTTTCATGTCTTTAATCAGATTAAAACTTTCCAAGCAAATATGTTTCTGTGTGTTGCTACTTGAATAACAGGCAAAGAGAACAGAGAAAACCAAATAAAAGTAATTAATTTTCTATCCTATGTCTTGCCCAAACCCAAACTGTCATGAGGCCTGAAGCTTTGGACACGTTTTAGTGGGTAAATTATCTCAGCAATTTTGTGCAAATACCAGGGGGGCGTCGTGAGGAAATGTTCCTGTGTAAACAAGGCATTTGTATCAAAGATCCCATGTGTGATTCCCCAGCTCCTATTGTTAGGCTCAATTAATCCTTTTTACCTCCTGTTGTAGCTCCAGGACTGCGAGGCAGTTTTCAAAAATTGCACAGGGCTTCCCAGGTTTCCCTCCTGTGCGAGGGGCGCGTTCGGTCGACTTCAAGAGCGCTGGGTGGATCGCAAGGTCGAGTTCATTAAACAGGAGCAAACTCCAGGGAGAGAGTGCGTAGAAAGTACACCCGGCGACAGTGTGAAAGGAGAGCCATCAGGTGACCCAATCTCTGCCCAGCAGCTGGCCACTCTCTCCCCGGCCAATTAGCCCGGAGAGTTGAGATGCTTTCACTGGTCGTGATAAGGCCCTGCCTCTTTCTCATCGGTCCCCTTTAATCAGCCTCTTCCTGAGCATCAGTCTTCAGATTAAGGCTCTATCAGCGCCGCGCAGAGGAAGGGCCTGTTCCCGCCTCTTAACAGGAGAAGCAGCGGTGTGTGAGTGGGGGAGGCATGGGTCGACAGAGATAAGATGCCCCGTGTGTTGGTGAAGGAGGGACGAAGTAGAGGGTGGGAGCGGAGGCGAGAAGTCAAACGTGTCCAGCGAGCTGCAGGTGTGTACTGGTGTGTGCGTTACCTTTAGTACTGATCATTATTCATTTTCCCATACAGTATAGTTGTGATAGTGTGTATTATATAGTTACATAGATGGTAGAGGTTTCTATTATTTGTACTAACAGTTGCAGTAGTAGTACATCCACTGTTAGTACTTGTATTTGTAGTCGTAGTATTAACAGTCATGGACATTTGTTCTAGCTATTGGTAATTATACTAACACTAGCTGTTCTAGTTTTTAACAGTTCTAGTTCAGTTCTCTCTCTCTCTCTCTTTCTCTTCCTTTAATCCTCTCTCTTTAACCCAAACTGGTCAAGGCAGATGACCATCCTCCAGAGTCGGGGTCTGCTCGAGGTTTCTGCCTGTTAAAAGGATGTTTTTTTCCTTCCTCCAAGTGTTTGCTCCTGGAGGATCCTGTTGGGTTTCTGTAAATTGACTTAAGAGTGTGGTTATATAAATAACATTTGATTGGTTGATTGATCACTTTTGTCTTTGCACATTATACTGTTTTTATCGTCTTGCTTTAATGCAAAGAGACAGGAAATTGTGTTTCCTAAGGTCTGCTGGTGACCATCTATGATTGCACTCAGGTATGAAAACACAACATAATGTCCTCGGCGCACACTCCGAATTATCTGACTGCATGTGGAAAAAAGAGAATATATCTGAAATCCTGCCACATTCAAAGGAGATTTGTGAAGGTACATCGCATTTAATCCGACCACAGATTTGGTTGCCCTCTGAACAGTGGATATCCAGAAGGATATCTGTGTAATTCCTTTCCAAATGCAAGTCTATTACCCTCGCTTCAGTTGGCTTCATTCAGCTGGGCTCTTACAAGCGAGGGAGGGGACGGGCAGACTCGCTCCAGGTGCGATGTAGCCTTGATATCGCTTTGTGTTGTAACAAACAGAGGGATTATGGCCCATTGCCTTTTAAAAAAAGCCTCTCCCTGTCCCCTCAGTAATGTCCCCATCATCAAGCCATTACACCGAGCAACCATTTCAACAGACTTCAACAGCACTTAGCCTGCCCCAGCTAGCACAGGAAAGTTTTTTTTTTTTTCTAACCTGCAGAGGCTCATGTCCTTGTGTTTCGCAGCATGTCAGTTTGACTCAATCCTTCTGGGCCCCCTTTGGTAGCACCGAAGCACGAGTCACAAGGTCTCCCACTGGGACAAAGAAGTATTTGATGAAGAGCGGTTAAAGAAAAGCTGTTACACATTTGCCTTTGTGCAGTGAGAGAAAGTTGGAGTCAGCAGAGGTTGTAGGTGCCGCATACTTTCCATTTCAAATTAGAGATTTGCATTCGTCCTTCCTTTAGACAGTATGATTTGGTTCAGTTTTCTGTGACTTTTCTCATGTTGGACCTCAATGTCACATTTTCATTATACAGCAGCTGAGCACTGCCTGTTGGTTTAGTGGAACTGATTGTTTTTTGATGACAGTTGAGAAGGTGACTTACATATTTAGTTGATGCTTAACATTGGTAGTGAGTGAGGGCGTTAAAATGTGCTAGAGTGTGTGCAAAATTGTAGTGCGGTAACCTTTGTGTGATCATGGACAGTCCTGCCTCTGGTTATGTGTAAAACGTCTGCTTGCAGTTTTAATATTTCCTCATGTGTATTTAGACCTAATTCACCTTTGCCAACTGGTTATAGCTTCAGGCTACTACTGTCTGCGTGTTAAAACGGTCCTTATTTGAGGAAATGAGCCTAAGTTGCAAAGATTTGCATAGACAATGATGCCAGGTTAATATGCACTATTTAACCACCAACAGGAACTGACACCAAGTTAAAAGTTACCCCATGCCTGCAGATAAAGTTGGTTCGAGACAGCAACAACATCTGTCTTTACAATTTAAGTGCCATTCAGAGGTGTGAGCCAAAAAATGTATGAGATGATCAAATTGAATCTGTGTAGAATTTGCCTTTCCAGCCTAGTTTTGTGCAGCGACACCCATGGGACCGGACCCAGGCTTGTAGAAAAGAACAGCAGCTCAGCCGAGTGGTTATCCATCACGCTTCAGTCTATCTCCACAGGGGGAACCGGTCAAAGACACACACACACACTCACTGTTTGTTTGCGACGATTGCCACCTCTGAGAATATCCTGGCCTGTGACTAAATTGGCTGCAGGAAACACTTTTTGGAGGGAGTGCGAGCGTGCCCATTAGCAAGGAAAGCAGGTGCACTGTTTGCTCAAATCCCAGGATTTATTCCACGGTCATCAGGCCCAGAGGAATAGATTGTTATTTGGCCTTGTTTCATTTTGAACAGAATAAAACCATATGGGAAGAAGAGGGGAGGGTTAAGCTAACTGGGACTTTGCAAAGTCATCCCCATCTCTGTCATTTGTTTGCGTCCGCTGAGGTTTGGATCCCGACATAAAGAAGCCATTTGAGCAGAAGAGCTCATTTTTATTGAGTGGCAACGTTTAGTTTAGCATGCATCTTCACTGAGTCTGTGTACATCTACATTTCTCCGGGGTTGCCCTGAGCAGCCTGTCAACCGAATGAGGTGGTTATTAATGTAGACACTTGGCTTTGTGCTTACTGCATCCATACAGCTGTGACAGAAAGGCTTTTACGTGTACATTGACAACACACATGGATGATGAATGGAGGGAAAGTGCCAATTACTATAGCCACAAACGCTCCAAAGTGGTTTTCGGTGCCCAGATTCGGAGATGTCTTGAAACCGACTCCGACACACATCCACACACACTTCCGCATCTACATGCATAGTGTGTTTCCTGTTCAACTCTTTGATTACTTTGTGGATGCAGTGATTGTGAGGCCACCCTTGATTAGCTCAATTTATTCCCCAGCCATGCCAGAGGGCCATTTAGGGAAGTTTTTGCAGACTCTTTCCATTTATCAAGATGGGAGGCAGACATGATTTGAATCTTAATATGTCCTTGCAGCAGAATACAAACAAGTGCATGCAAGCAAACACTCAGCATTTCTGAGTGTGTGCATTTATAGTCCTTCCAATGAGAGGAAGAACAATAAAGTGTTTTTAAATGATGTTTGATCATCGTATCGTCTTTGTTCCACATGTTGGTTTCGCTTGCAGAGCTTTTCATTATGCATGTAGAGTCAGCCCCCGAACGCACCGCTCCTCGACTCCTACTCTCTGCAAGTCAAAGTTGACAAAAAAGGATGGTGATTCAGTGAAATGAACAGCGGAGGTACATGATCTTAGATAACCGATGTGTGTGTGTTATTTTTTTTTTTAAATGCAGGTAATGCTTTCTGACTAACAGGAGCTAAAGGGGCTAATAAAAGTGATGCATCTGCCATTTTCTATATAATACCAACTTCCTTTGCACCAACACAGACCAACAAGTGGCTGCTTGAATGTGTAGAAAGTCTTGAGAAACTGAACAGAAAGTCTTGTCCTAAAAATAAAGGCACAGCTTGTTCTTTCTGACATATAGTGTCATATTAGAGTGAAAAATTAACCTAGATAAAAGCTCTATTACAGATACTTTTTATAAATTTTATTTTTACAAATAATGCAATTTTAAGGTTATATTCAAGTCGTACTAGTAGTAACTCAACAGAGCTACAAAGATATAAAGATGAGGTGAAAGTAAGTCTGTTACTTGTGGAAATAATCCTTGTTGGAAGGCTGATGCGAAAATGTATGTGCTAGACTCATTAAACCTGCAGTTTGAGTACATTAGTTTGGAAATAACTTCATTTTTGACGTTTTTCGTTTGTTGTTTTAATGCAACCTCCATCAACAACTACAAAAAACAGACTGATTGTCAACTTTTATTTTTTTATTACTAGGTGCAGCTTAATAGCATTACTTGTTTTTAAGGCCCCGAGATATACTAAGGAATTCTTAACACTGTAACACTGTATCTTTAGAATAGTCATTTGCAGTTTTTAATTTTGTTATTGCTCTTTTTATTGTTTGATTTCTGTCACATGGCTGTATTATTTTATTTTTCTGATTAGAATTTTGTAGGTCTGTTAAGAAAAGGTATTATTTGTCCTTTACTTATCCAGGAACTTCCCATTGAGAGATGAGACTTGGTCCTGCAGGGTTCACATATAAACCACACAAAACGCATATAATAAATACATGAAATACATAATACATAATAATACATAAAATCAACATAGAAATGTAGTAAAGTCGAAAGACGGAATTATTATTTATTAATTTTTGGTGCCACCGGTTGATTAATGTGTTGAACTGACTTTAACCTCTCTAAGTCTGAAGTTACCCTCAGTCTGTCCAAAGTTATTGAAAGTGAAAAACTGGATCCCACGTCCACATTTTTATGGATCTGCCTCAACAGGGAAACACTCTCCCCTTTGCAACAACTTTCATCAGTGCAGTAGCTTTTGCGTAATCCTCCTGACAAACGGACAGATGGGCAGACTCTCAAACTGCAGCGATCCCCCTTTGGAAGACAGAAAAATTATGATAATAATAATATTAAAGGAAATAGGAGTTTACTGTCAGTTTCTAATAATATATTCCATTCAGGTATCAGAATTAGATCGCACTGAATAGAAGGGATTTGCACTTTAGCATCTGTTTGTGTGTTTGTTTGTCTGCTTTTTTTAGCCTTTTTCAATAACTGCCTGAATTATTTCTGAATGTCTGCATTCAATAACACCGCTTTTAGAAGTGTGTTACAGGCAGAGGTTCACATGTTAAAAAAATAAATCCTGATGTTGTGGGGTTCACTTGTTTGGCAATCATGGAATGAGTTTTTGAGTCATGCACCAGTGCCATGACTCAGCCCGGTGAAAAGGTTGCCGTGGAAACAACCTTTATAGCCTGGGTAATACCCTGGCGACAAATTTATGGCCAGGTAGAACATGAAATGTTTAGAGGAAGGGTCTGGGCATCCGGCCTCATCACAGCAGATCCTGGACCACCTTATCCTTCCAAATCTGGTCCTTATCTGTGGGATCAGCTGCATGTCACACTCCCCACCCGGTAGTGGACATCCAAAACGAGGGTTAGGTAGCCATGGACTGGGTGAGGATTTAAGGGTTTAGGGGGTTTAAAAATCATGTGGTTGTAGATGATCTCCTATTTTCCTGGCATTCAGAGTGAGGTTAATAGCCTCTTTTTCAGCAGCGGGGCATCGACTGTCCTCCATTGTCTCTACTAGGCATAATCTGTTTATGCCGACTCGCCCGTTCCCTGATTTGACAGTGCACACACATCTGAAGGGATGAACAATGAGAAGGGCAATGCAGTGGACATTAATTCTCTTTCTGAGAATGTCTTATTAGCCTCTGGAGGCTGTTTCCAGAAAATGGCTCCAAATTTATCTTCGCTTCTGCCTGATGTGAAGGGAATTCTCGACGTGATGCGATGAGAGCGCTCATCATTTTGTGTTTATGTTGAATCCCAGTCTATTTAAAAGGAAGGCCTCATGGGAAATTACATCCCTCACAAACAAACACTGTATGAAAGTTACCTGTATCTGTCTCCAACTCAAACAGCCTCTGTTTTTGGTCCCTGCATCATTTTTTCCTTTTTCTGCTATTCTCTGCACTTTTCAGCCTGGAAATAGCAGAATCACAGGAATGTGGCAGGATTGAATCTCAGCTGGCTGATTGGATTGTCTTTTGCTCTATCTCAGGCTGCATTAAGCGGCCGACGCTTTGGACGTATAAAAAGGTGATGGATGCCTTCTCCTTACGTCTGGACCATTCAGAGCTGACCTCAGCAGAAGGCAGCAGAGGCAAAAAAAAGAGCTGGTGATTTACTGACCAGAGCCGTGGAAGCAGAGGCGAGGATGAATGCCACTCAGCTCCCATGGCCGACAGCCACAAATGTAAAGAAATGCCTTGCTTTTTCATCCTGTTGCCCGTGTGTCGTTTTCCTTTTACAGAAAAAATTACACAGGGGTTATTATCAGTCACTGCAAATCACAAGATTTGGCAATTGGCTATCAGCTATCCTATTTGATTCCCCATCGTTGTCTCCGGTTTACTCATTCTCTGCTCGGTAATTATTCTGCATGGTCAGGACGTTATCTGCTCTCCTCTCCCCTCAACCCCATTATTCAGTGCTGTCGCTCTCATTTCAGTCCTCTAAGGTTTTACCATCAAGATCAAGAGCAAGTGGTGCAGTGGTGGTTTTAGCACTAAGTGGGCGCATCTGCTGTGACCCTGCCATCCATCTGTCAGTAATAATTAAGCTGCTAGATGGATATTCTTTATGAACAAAGTAAAAGATGGTATAATCTGACAGTCTGTCTCTGTAATGTGTACGCTGACGTTTGTTGGAGTGGTTAAGAAAGCACAATTTATCCAGGCAAATGCCAGAAAGCCCATTATCTGCATACAGTGAGATCAATCTCATTCCTTATTATCAATCTGCGAGATGGTCACACAAAGCTGGACTTAAAGCCACAATACTGCTGACATGTTTTTATTTTCTTTCTACAGTTTAGTTCAATTGTGATGGAAAAAAATGAAGCGTTTCAATGTGCATACTTCTATACTTACACTAGCTACTTTGAGTGCATATGACATTGACAATTTTGGCAAAATGCAACACACTATAGTGGATGCTTCACATTTCAGTATTTCAGTGTGTTTTACATAAATAAAAGGAATGTCCAGGGAGGGAAAGATCTTAATATTAAAAAATATATAGTTAGAAGAGAATACAGGCTGCATACAACCATGATAGAAACATAAAAAAATTTGATTCCATATATATTAAAATCATTCAAATAATATACAGTCCTCCAGACCTACAAAGCAATAAGTAAGTAATGGAAGTCAAACATTCATAGACGCATGAAAAGAGTTTCAACCTGGATTTAGAAATGTCTATTGTTCCATTAGCTAGTTGCTACTTCCTGCTCTCTCTGCATGAACAGTGAGTGTACCTGCTTTGTTAGGTACCATGAAGTAATGGTACTAATGTAAGTAATGATGTTCAAAGGGATAATGTGGATGTTGACAGGTGTCTGAATCAGCACTTATGTTGGTCTAATGTTAGACAAGTGATGTTCTAATATTCAAAAATACATGTTCCTTTCACTTTACATGTGTTTTTCTCGTATTTTACTTCTTGGATTTTTTTAAAATGTTTTTTTTTTCCACTAAAAGATAAGGAACCAAATATGGTAACTTCACTGACCTTGATTTTCTAGATAACGATAAAAAAATTTATGTCCTCCAATAACACACTAAGGTTGAAATGTTAAATTTCAGAGTATTTCTATGAGTGCCCTATAAATGATTAATGGCCAGATATTAAAAGTTAAGTTCTTCCTGAAAACAAAGGTGCAAAAGAATTGGCAAAAAACAAATTTTCTGACACTTTTATTGCAAAGAAAACATGAAGACACCTAAGCGGTCTGTTATAATGGCAGTCTTAAAATTAAATAGTGGAGGGACGAGAGACCACCGAACATGGAAGACGCAGCATCACTATTTTATCTCGTTTTGTTGCTACTAAGCAACTTCGTGACACACCGTTAGCGTAGACAGCTGCATGTTTTCCACCTCCTGCAAAAAAGGGGACACACATTTTTTTTTAGTTAAACTAGAGTCAAGAAATCAGGCCTGCAGATGTATCGACATGGAATAATTGTGATAAAATGTTGAAAACAAGAAGAATGTTATGATTGTTATTACGTGAGCAATGACTGTTTGAAAATCCATTCACATTTCACTGTTAAAATGCAGTGCATGGTTTACACTGTGTACTGCCATCTTTATATTATCAGTATCTGAAATGAGACACAATGTATTTTCTAAGAGCAACATGTGACTTGGTGTTAAAACTGTTAAAAGCAAAGTGACAAACAAACAAAAAATTTAAGGAGAGCTGTCTTACCAGTGCTGAGAAATCGGTATTCATAAAGTACCCTTGAGAGAGCGCAGATTACATATAATTTTCAAGTTGTAAAAATGTCAAATCTGTTTTTCCATGTGCCTTATAAAAACAGAAAATTATTAGCAGAGAGTTCAGCGTCCTAGGGGTGTTCTATACTATTACCGTAGAGGTGTCAGTCACATGGTGCCACTAACATTTTAATGAAGACATGACAAAAGACAGACAAAGTAAGCGTACCGATTGGGGGGAATCCCTGTAATCATGCACTGAGCCATGTCATTGTTTCCATGGTTACCGATTGATTCGCAAAGAGACGGCTTCATGATAGATCCAGGGAACAGCAGATGGAATTCATAGTCGTTCATCTTTTTAATTCCTGCTTAAACTCATCATGAAATCTTGATAAACCAGACAAACAGCACCAGAGTTCAATAAGGCTTTGCATAGGCTGAGAGATTTCATTTGACATGTTTGTTGTCACTTTGGATTTGTAGGTAAAGTTAGAAAGTTGTCGCTTGAAATGAGTGATGAAGTAATATAGTATAAGATTGCATGTCGTGCTTCTAATCTTTCCTCTTGATTATTTTCCTCTTCATTAAAAATTCCTTATTAGTTTTGCATTTCGAGTCAGGTATTATAACTTTTATTGTGTTGTCGATGGGTTTAGCTTCATGACTTGGACCTGGAGCCTTCCTGTGTTCCCTTTGTGTAAATTAAACCCACATTATCTAAGTCAGTGGTTCCCAAACATTTTCTACTGGGCCCCCCTTTAGTTTACAATAACATTTCCACGCCCCCCACCCCCACCACACTGACACCGTTGAGCCCAGTTTGTGAGTTTTTGTCTGAAAAAGTCAACTGACTTGTCCTTGTGCTCTGGATGTATTGTCTCTTAGTGGCGTCATAGCTTATTTGGCTTCAAACTGTCAGAAGCTAGCACAGACAACACACTGTGGTCTGTCCTCATTACCCACCATTGTACAGGTGAAGCCAAAGGCAAGATATGCTTCGTCATATTTTCTACACTTTGGCTTTAAAGAAAGCTGGTTTGGA
>JAPQRQ010000013.1:5678348-5696887 GCA_037367365.1 Apogon talboti | reverse complement strand
TGTGGCATTCAGTGTGGATGGCAAAGTAAGATTTTCATTGTACAGGGAAACCTGTTTCTTTACTGTACACATGACAATAAAACGCTTTGAGTCATGAATCTTTGAAAAGTAGCAGCAGTGGTGCAATCCAGTGACGGTTATGAGGTGAGGAGGTCAACAGCAGCAGATAGGGCAATAGTGTGATGTTTATAATAAGGTGCAGATCACAGGATCAATAAAGGTTTGGTGTGTCATATTTCGTGGCATCTTTTGGCAAAGTCAACAGTTTGAGATCCTTTATTTGCTTTGCCAGGTCTGAGCTTTTTAGTTAAATCTGCAGAGTTTGATTGATTTTTATCGTACTTGGGTAAAAATTCTATAATTACCTCAGAGCATGTTGTAATTCAAGGGGTTAAAATGAAACAAAGTCAAGTTCATCTATAGTTATATTTAGTGTTGAAGATGTGGACTGAGCTGAGGTAAGAAGTTGCTTCTGCAGCTATAGAATAGAATAGATCTTTATGGTCATTGTTACAGGAACAATGAATATCCGTTTAATAGCTCTGTTTCTGTTTAGCAGCAAACACTTAAAGTGCAAAAAGACTGCAAAAAATATCGCTCAAAATACTAAAAAAATATTGGAAATGTCCAAAAAAATAATAAATACTACTAAAATGTACAAAAATCTAACTATACTACAGATAAGAAATATTTACAATATGTAAGAATATATACAGGTAATAAAGGATATATACAAGGTCAAATTAGAAGCAAGGTGCATGGATTGTGATTATTGCACTGAGGTAGGGTGAGTGTTGCAGCTTTAAGCGGATATTAACTCTGGTCCACACTCAGACAAAGTAGGTGATGGTGATGCACCTTAACACTATTGTAAAATGGAAAAAAACAAAAAAAAAAAACCAAGAAGTCCATTCTGGTCTACTGTAGAAACATGGTGGACTACTTTGAGAAGACCCACCCTCTCTAAGGTAGAAAACACACTTCTTATTCCAAACTAAACCTCACATGCTTGGCTTTTAAAACATACACAAATACACAACAACATTTATTTCTGTCCAGAGTTCCATTTACTTTTAGGTAAGATCTCATATTGATGATCCAACACATTCCAAAGATTCACATTGTGGTTCAGGTCTGGACTCAGGACTGATGTGTCATGCTCTCTAAACCTTTGGCTCACAATTTGAGCCTGATGAATCTTGGCATTAGAAGACAAAAAATACATTGATTGGAAAACCTGGTTATTCAGTATATTCAGTTTCTTTTCTTTTCTTTCTTTCTTTCTTTCTTTCTTTCTTTCTTTCTTTCTTTCTTTCTCTTTCTTTCTTTCTTTCTTTCTGTCTTTCTTTTTTACGCGTGAAGTTCCTGAACCTAGACCTGACCAACTGAATCAACCTCAGATCATAACACTGCCCCCACAGCCTTGTACTGTAGGCACTAGGCATGACGGGTAATCAGTTCATCCACCTCTATTCTCACCATGGTGCACCCATCACTCTGGAACAGGCTCAATCTGGGTTAAAGAGCCTGTTGCAGCTTAAACTGTGTCCACATTATTTAACCAGTGGAGACAAGTGTGAATTAGCATATATTTATAATGTAATGGGTGTCGATGGTTAGTGCACTGCAGGTTTCAACACGGAAGTAGAGGCTCCACAGGTAGACTTTTTGGAACTCTTAGATCTGAACCCTGCTGGACTACCTCAAAAGGCCAGATTCACCTTCATTTGAAGCTTCTTCAGTCATGAGTCCTAGTGAATAAAAAAAAGCACATAGAATCTCTTAGCTCATTAAAATTCCACATTTTATCTTTTAGATGTATGGTCTGACTCTACAAATTTTTAATTTAATGTGGTGAGGAACTGAGATACCCCTGTGCAAAAACAGATCAGTTTGTTTAAATGTTAATTTTCAATGCTCTGAGCACCACAAAAAAAAAATACATCAGTTGTACTGTGGTGACAGCAAAAATTTATCATGATTATCTGAAAACCTTAGGACATAAACCCAAAGCTAATAGATTAATAGTAAAATTATGTTTAATAGTTTATCATTTCATTCCAAAGCTACAGATTAATCTGCTGTTTCAACACTTCTGAAAGGGTTTTCCTTGTGTTTTCAGAGCTCAGCATCCCTTTCACTGAAAATGTAATACACAGCGATCTGTTCACAAACCAGAAGGTCGTTTAACAATACCTACTGCTGTTCTCAAGGTGTTTTCACAATCCTCAGTGGTTACCCAACAAACCGGAAGGCTGATATAATATAAAACCTTCCGACCTGTATACCTCTGTCTGTCGGTGTTTCCTGTCATGTCTTTACTTGGAAGAAGTTTTTATACATGCACTATTGTAGATGTAGACAGTTAGAAAAGTGTGAGAATTCTGCAGAACACCTCAGTAGTGGAGGATTTTATATTAGACTTGTATGTGACCCGTGGGGAACTACGGGTTGTAGATGTGGTAGTTTTTATTCTGGGGAGAGCAGATTTTTACACACAGACAGACACTCTGAGACCTTCCAGCATTATGATATAGATCAAATCCTGGTTTTCCTTTAAATAATTTTAGACCAGATTATCACCAAAAAGTGAGTCAATAATGATAACATTTTAACATCTGTGAATCTCAATTTGGTTGAAATTAAACCTAGATTGAGTTTAATTTAGTTGAAAATCCAATTTAAAATGAGATGAGGTTTTGTAGCAGCCAGTAATGTAATAAAGCCAATAACGTAATAACTTGACATTAATGTAATGTGATGTTATTACATCAGTGGCTGGTTATTACATTATTAGCCTAACATTAAAAAAAATCCTTTTCTATTCTATTTCTCCATACATGAAATTGTGAATTTACACATCTAATCAAATAAACAATATTGTAAATATAAAGATTTTTTACAAAACTAATTTTCAAATTGGCTCTTATAACCACAGTTAAGGCGAGTAGAGCTACATATGACATATCCTTGATGAATGATGTGTTTGTAATAATTTATGACATTATTGGCAAAATGTTATTACGTTATTGGCTCAAACAGTTTATTACATTATTGGTTTTATTACATTTTGAAATGGCCAGAATTATTACGTTATTGGCAGGTATTATATTACTGACCATTATTATTTTATTGGTTGCTACAGGTTTCTCTTTTACATCTCTATGGATCAAGCAGAAATATTCAAGTTCATTAAGCAAAGTTAAGGGATTGATGTTCATGATGGTGGTCCAAGAACACTGGACCAAAATCTATGTCAAACATGGAAGTAAAGGAGAAAGAACTGCAGATTTACTTTATGAATATGGCCAACATTTGGCTAGCAAGCAAAAGTAGTAGTGTTTTGTTTTTTAACTTCTCACCAAAGTAGAAAAGTTAATTTTTCCAGGAGTCATTTTGCTCTGTTTTATGTTACTTGGCAAATAGATCACTTGGATGTTTGTCACATTTGGTTTTGATTGACTTACCTCCCTGCCAAATTGGAGTTTTTGTCTGATTAGACACTTGGTTTTCTTTACACAAGTGTTTCCGCTTTACTAGTTCACCCTACTCTAGCCCCACCCTTTTGTCCAAATATGGTCACTTGTGGTGGGAAAACACAAAAGGGAGTTGATAATTATTCCCAGACTTTGATGGTGGCTTTATCTATAGTCTATGGAGTGAACTCGTCTTTATGTTCACATTCTTTTGGCCATATGATCTAAATACATAGTTAAATACCATTATATGTTTTATTTGAATTTGTACGAGCTAACCTTTTCGCTAGTAAAATGCTTTATCTTAATAAGAGCCTCAGGATGAAATCGCAGTAATTAATAAAGCAGTTTGGTTGCATAACAGTGGAGTGAAGTTGCCACAGTTGTATCCTAAGACCATTATGTTTTTCTTCTTCATCTTCTCATCATGTCTTCGTGTCCATCCTTCTGAGTCTTACCCTTTAACCCCTAACGTGTCAGTGGTGGTCATTCTGTATCTATGATTTATTTTAAAAAGACCTAAAAATTGAATAAGAAAAATTTCAAAATGTGCTGATAGAATAGACCTTGCACTTTCCATAGACATCTGAGCATGCTCAGTGCACCCCTTGCCACCTGTGGAATGGGGGTAAAACACAAAGCAAGGAGTGAGATTGACTCGATGTAAAAAAAAAAAAAAAAAAAGAAGACAAGTTTACATTGTTTTCCTTGTCGTTTTTTGTTTTTACTGTTGTTTGCAGTGTTGTGGTGATTTTCCTTTATTAGGACTGGTTTAGAAAAAAAGAACCCCAAAACAAAAGCTCCTGGGCCAAAACTCAAAGACTTGTTATTCAGTGTGTTCCAGTTCACAATTTATGTTAAACATCCTAAATGTCTTATTGATGTACATTCTGAGTGACTTATTTAGTAAAAACCTGTAAAACTTCAATTCCTCTCTGTCTTTTTCTGTTACTCCACCCTGTTTTGACCCTAAAACATACAGTAAAGCAAAACCACTGAATAAAAGGAGTGCAGAAGCTTTAGAGGAACGTTAACCGTCCCTCTCCTCTCTCCACTCACCGTCTGTCAGTCCTCTCTCAGCTTTCACATCCGTCATCAATCAGAGCTTTCATGTGGGTGACGGAGCTGCGGCATCGCCAGCGGTGTCGGACATTTAAGCTCAGGCTGGAGCCTAATTTGTTTTGCCTGCAGTGGGCAAAGTAGCTATCAAGGTAACATTATTCGTCAACAGGGACGGAGCTGTAATGAAAAGCACTCGGGTGGACGGAGGAGCCCGGAGGTCAGCGTAATGGAGGCATCCTGTCTCGGCCAAGTCTCCTGGTGACTGAGTAGCTCACCGTGCACCACTATGAAAATAGGTAGTAGGCATCCTGGGTATTGCAGCACATAACTTTGCTGACTGAAGCAGGAAGCTCAAATGCCCAAATCATAAAACATATACGCATTTAATTGAGGCAAAATGGTCTGGGAGCTTTAATGCAAGTTTTATGCAACATGGAGTTTTTAACCCTTTATCGGGCAAGTGACTGTTTTAAGTAATTTCCGCATACATTACAAGACAGTGGCAGCACCAGTTCCAGTGAGGACAGTGAGTTAACAATCTCAGGTCCAATGTGGTCTACAGGGTCTGTAAGGTCCACCTCTGCAGGAACAGTGAGTGTACCTGCTTTGTTAGGTACCATGAAGTAATGGTACTAATGTAAGTAATGATGTTCAAAGGGATAATGTGGATGTTGACAGGTGTCTGGATCAGCAACATGATATCATAACTCGCGTAGATATAGACGCCAGTTTTAAATGGCATGTTATCTGTATGCATTATAAGCTTCACGTGTTTATGCCGTTATTAGCCCCCTGTTCAACCTGAATCCATATGTCAAATACCACGCACTGAGGGTTAGGGTTAGGTGTTAGGATTATGTGACCCAGAGAGCTTGGCGTCAATTGACATACGATCACATGGCGTTGAATAACACACGAAAAGGTCTAAAATGCGTAGGTATAGCACGCCAAATGCGATAAGAACTGGTGTGACATACACAATTTCTTGAGATCAGTCCGGTTTCAGCACTTATCTTGGTCTAATGTTCTAAAAGTGATTTACTTCTTGGATGTTTTTTTTTTTTTTTTTGCCACTTTTGGGCAAGGAACCAAATATGGTAACTTCATTGACCTTGATTTTCTACATGACAATAAAAAATTTTGAAAAATTTCATAAAAGTAATAAAGTGAGTGTCCTATGAAAAGTTAAAGGGTCTAAAGACAATAAACGTCTTTATTTCTTGTCTCTACAGATAACAAGGACTACGATGCTTACCTGTCCTACACCAAAGTGGACCCGGACCAGTGGAGCCAGGAGACCCGCGAGGAGGAGCGCTTTGCCCTGGAGATCCTCCCCGACGTCCTGGAGAAGCATTATGGGTATAAACTCTTCATTCCAGACAGGGACTTGATCCCCACAGGAAGTAAGCGCTCTCTCTCTCTCTCACCCGCTCTCTTCACACGGCGGTGTGGCGTTGTGTCGCATGTGTTGTGGCTTGGTTGTCGCTTGTGTTGTCAGTGCAGTGGTGAAGACGCAGTGTTTGCATTTGTGTTGTGGCGTGACTAAGACCTGCAAACATGGGCATCATCTCTTTATTAACAACCGGCCGGGGCTGAGGTGGATCTGTGCAGCGCGCTGAAAGGGGCATTTAGGGGTTCTTCAACTGAAATTGTTTCACTATTTTGTTTTACTTTATATCTGAGTCTCATAAAAAGGACCCAGATGCAGCGATGAAATAGGTCAAGATCAGATTAGAGCCTCTTTGAGCAGTGTTTGGACCTTTCAGACACCTGCATTTCAGAGGTTATTCAAGCCTCTTAACCATCATAAACACAATCTTCTGAGGGCTTTTAAAGTATCCCAATGTTCTTTGAAGTGGCCCTGAAGAACCCTTGAACTTAGCTTTAGCTTTGTTTTAGTGGCGCATGTCGTACACAGAGATGGTCTACCAAGAAACCATGCCAAAGAACTAATTACATACGATAATATTAATACCAAAAGCACTGTACAGACAGATCAAGAACACATAGAAACAGAAAAATAGGAGAATTAATAAGAAATGATGAGGACAAAATCAGAACATATGCAATATTTGTAAAGCCAGGATGCATTTGGGAACGTGACAGGTCAACAGCTAAAAATCTAATACTAACAGCAACCTGCCCAACAATATAAAGCCGATTTACTCATAGGGTATTTAGTGATAAGTTGTGTTTTAAAGGCTACATAGTTTTATTAAACATCGAAGCATTTCTGAAATAAAAAAAATGTCAGCAGCAATTGTCAGCCGCAGGTTAATAAACATTTAATGCTCTGATGAGCCTTTAGCTTTATGTATTAAGTACAATTAAGCACAGTTTTACGGCACTTTACTGTTGTTTCTTTAATTTTGAGATGCTCACATATTTTTTTTTTACAAAGAACATAGCAACTATTTATAAGGTACTTGTTAGTAACTTGTTAATTCTACCCTAAACTACCCAAGTAAGTGTACAGCTGCAACAACACAAATTACTCACCAGGAATAATCTAAGTGATCTTTAAGCGTTTTTACTCCTGATAAGTGACTCCATTATGTAAATCATATCTCAGACAGGCTCCCATCAGAGGGAACTTGTCCCGTCGTGGGGCTAACTAAGTGTAATTAGCTTCTGACAGAGCTGTGCAAAGCATTTAGGGACTAATCTGTGTAAAATGTTGCTGTGGCCTGTTCAACGCTTCTGTTTCGATCTCTGTAAATGCCTTAAATATTACCTTAAATCAGACTCAGTAGAGAGGGTGTGGACTTACTGGGTGGCTCTTTATGTGCTGAAGTATTTAAAGTGCATTATCTACACTATGTGAAGCCGTGGGAGGTGTAATAACCCGTCCTACATGTGCAGCATAATTACTGAACAGAACCCATCCTGATCCAGCTCCATGCAAACGGTACCCCTGCATGCTGCCGTGTAATAGTGTCAGCTGTACAATCCAAAAGCTCTTCATGCATGAATATTAATGCATGTTTTGCCACAGTATATTTCTACCGGAGCCTTTCACCATGCCCCATGCTTATCTTTGATTAGCTCATCACACAGATGAGTTTGATAATGTCATTATGTTATTAGTCTCCATTTCAATACTTGCATCTGCCTGTCTTCCCGCACATACCGCCATTACTAATTACGTTTCTCCTCAGTGGCATTGCGCCAAGGTTATAAACTGAATCCCTTGCTGTGTTATGTGCTTGATGCAGGGGACTGTTGTAATATGGGAAAATGGCATAAAAATGCAAGGATTGGGAGGAATCTAAAGCGTGTCTGCCGCTACTCCAGCTCTGTGTTTTATTGTGTCTACGTATAAACATTTAGTTCCCTTTGGGACTGTATTAGCATCTCAACAGTTGATATAATAAAACCTAATCCACAGCTATAGATAAACACAGTTTGGCCACATGGGGTTTCGACGTATGTCAACAATCCTTCTCCTGAGCTGTTCATAAGTATTCAACACTACGCTTGATTATTATTTTTATTTTTATTTTTTACATTTGAAGCTTTCTATCTCAGCGATTACTTCTCTAGATCAACTGCAGATCCAGTGTTGTTGTTGTTATTATTCGGCACTCGTAGTACTCCCTCCAACAGAATATAAAGGTTTTCCTTGACTTTTTTATGCTACACGTCCCATATTAAACTGGAATAAACTGGTTAGCGCGATTATTGTTGTGCAATCGCCAGCAGAACACCAGTAGAGAAACACAGTTTATGCCAGAGCCATGTCCCCACTTTGACACAACTGTTTTCAAATGCTTTTCTTCAAACGTTTATGATCCCACTTTGAATTGAAATATCTATGTTTAGGTTTCACCAATGATCATTTCCAGGATGACACAAGACTACTTAGAGGTACTTTTTTTTCCCCCCAGATTTTTATAACACTTGTGTCAACATAAATAAATCGAGCCAGCAGTGTGGAAAGTAGTTCAAAACATGAGGTTTGATATGCTTTAAAGGTTAAATATGTAAGATTTGCACACGCTCAAGCACTTATAAGAAATCTGTGTCAGAGTCTAGTTGGTAATGAAGCCCAGTCTGTTGATTTTAGCTGCAAAAGGCAGACTTTTTTTAGGGCTCATTCCTTGTTTTATTTGGACCCTCTAATAGCTCTGACTGTCAGCTCCACTGCAGTTGTGGTTAACAACTGTAGACTGACATGAGTAAGCTAGCAGTTAGCTTTTGCTCACCTGTATTCCACTCCTTTTCTCCAAATACGGTCACTTCTGGCTCCAAAAATCCACTGTATCGACAGCTACATCAGAATGTCAGAAACAAACAGATGATGTCATGGTTCGTCCATCCATTAATTATTTACAGTCTATGATAGAAAGATAGAAGACAGAGTTAGCTTAGCCATTAGCTTAGAAATACAGGTAGCTAACGTCAACAATCACCAGCAGAAGCAAAAAATACCTGAGCATGTGCAAATCTTAGTTACGTATTTAAATATTAATTAATATGTTATTAAATGTTCTCAAATATGTTTTTTTAATATAAAACTAAGTATTTGGTGTGTTATCTGTTAGCCTAACTATATTGGTTTTGCATTGATATTAATAGCATGAGAGAAAGTAATAGGAAATTATTATAAGTGGTCAATAAATACATTTTAGTTTTTAAGTATGTTCATAATGCGGACAAAATATCTGATGTTAAAAAACAAATTAAAGCGTTTTTTCCACAAATTGAAAACCTGAAAGCTGGTCACAATATTAGCTTAGTATGAATCCAATAAGTATATTCTTGTAAGTATTTTCTGTTAGTATGTAATTTAATATGATATACAAAACTAACAATTCCTTAACCTCATAGCATAATTGGCTAATCTACATAAAATGAAGCAGCAGTATTAAGAGAGTAAAGTTACACAGATGTCACAATTTGGCCAAAAATGTGACTTTGACTGTTATGCTATGAGGCTAATGAACTGTTAACATGTTAATGTTTACAGCATCAGGGTAGTTCAGACATATTCAACCCACATGAATAACAGTAAGATTTGAATAGCTTGCTGTTAGTGATGTTCATTAAAGCTGTAAATGACATATCAGAGTGTGATCTGCCTTTAAAGGTCTGGTTCATCAGCTGGATTTGAGGGCCATATTAAGTAGGAAAGTCTGGATTTACCAGCAGGTTAATCAGAGTCACAGCCTCATCGTAGTTGTCAGAACCAGACATAAAACCCAGACAACTAATGGGAGGACATTTGACCTTTGACAAGCGATGAATAGATCTGCTTAGCATGGAAAATAAAAACTAAGCAACTTACTGTATTTTCACTGATTTATTGTTGACTAAGGAAGTCATACGGTGCCTTTGTTATACTTTGTATTGTACGTTGTTCCTAATAAGAAGTCATCATTTCTGACAGGCTGAAATGTTTGCACTGTCAACTTGATTTCTCGTCATAATGAGTTTTTTTTCACCCTTTAAGAAATTCCTCAGACAGACCCTCCAGAGAGCAGGGCAACAGAAATTTTCTGCCCCATGTAATTTAATGTTGATTTCATCTTTATGAAGACAGGAATCAATTATTACACATTCAACACTTTGATTGTAAAGCTTGCGAGGTCTCTGAAAGCGGGATTTTAATCCATAAAGCCATAAAGCTTTGGCCCGAGAGGGAAGATTTATTTTCGGTCGAATCAATTCAAAACATAAAATGAAAGTACTACTCATTAGCTAATTATACGGTATCCATTTATCCATTCCTGTTTGTTTCAACCACGGGAAAGATTAATAAAAGGTCTGGGTTTTTGCTTGATCGGTCAAACAAAACAGGCCAAAGCTGCACCGTGGGAGTTTTAGCTCAAGGGACGTATTGTGGCGAATTGCCTCACGAGGACCAATTACCAACAAGAAAAAGATCAGCTTGTCATGTTGAAGTAAAGGCCGACTTCAGCTTCACTCTAATCAGGTCTCTCTCGTCGCTAAGCCTCGGGCAGAGCATGACATGAAAGAACCAAGAGATATAGAGGGGAGGACGGAGAGAAGATGTGGCATTTGTTTGTTTAAAGACCAGCGCGCACACACAGAAACAGTTTGTCTTGATCCACACACACACAAACCAGAGGGTCATAAGGAAGGGAAACCCAGTTAATCCCATCTGTCTGCTGATGAGGAGTCACTAATATGGGCTAAAAGCAGACGTTAGGCCCGTACCTGTCTACCAGGACAGAGCTGAGGAAACACACATTTACAGTTTAAGACATAGCACAGACAACATGCTTAGCTTTGAGTATTTTATGTGTTATAGTACAATAAAACTGTATAGTCGCTGTAATCACTTTTAATCATCAGATCAGATCTTCCAAAAGATTAGCCAAAGATATTCAAGTTCATGTGATGATTAATTTAAACCTCAATCTTGACTTTTTTCCCCACAAATCCCACTTATTTTCAGCTCAGTGTAATTGGATGCGGTTATTTGAAGTGTTGATAAAAGAGAGCAGTTATTAAGCGGAGCGTTGTTAAACATCATCCAGCAGATGTGTGTAGTATCATGTACTATTAAAGTTATCACAAGTCAAATACGTACAGTTTAACAATAAGGAAGTAGAAAGAGGTCAAACATCTCTGATCACTGTTGAATTACAGTGTCACCTGTGTGTCTCTGTGCATGTGTTCAGCCTACATCGAGGACGTCGCCCGCTGCGTGGACCAGAGCAAACGCCTCATCATCGTCATGACGCCCAGCTACGTGGTGCGGAGGGGATGGAGCATCTTTGAGCTGGAGACGCGGCTGCGCAACATGCTGGTGACCGGCGAGATCAAAGTCATCCTGATTGAGTGCGCCGAGCTGCGCGGCATCATGAACTACCAGGAAGTAGAGGCCCTCAAACACACCATCAAGATGCTGACGGTCATCAAGTGGCGCGGGCCGTCCAGCAACAAGCTCAACTCCAAGTTCTGGAAGCAGCTGCTCTACGAGATGCCCTTCAAGCGCATGGAGCCCCTGAGCATCTCCCACGAGCAGGTGCTGGACGTCAGCGAGCAGGGCCCCTTCAGCGAGCTCCAGACCGTCTCGGCCATCTCCATGGCGGCAGCCACCTCCACCGCCATGGCGACGGCACATCCGGACTTGCGCTCGACCTTCCACAACTCTTGCCACACCCAGATGAGGCAGAAACACTATTACCGTAGCTACGACTACGACCTCCCGCCCGGTGGCACCCTCCCGCCTCTGTCATCGCTAGGCAGCCAGCACACCTACTGCAACATCCCCATGACGCTCCTCAACGGACAGCGGCCGCAGTCCAAGTCGCCACGTCAGCAGAGTCTTGAGGAGAGCCACGGCAACAACGCCATGCTGCCGCTGCTGCCCAGAGAGACCAGTATATCCAGCGTCATCTGGTGACAGAGACAGCGCCAGGCAGCGTAGACTGGATCTGTACCACGTCCATCAAAGGAAGGACTCGCCACCGGCACTCGGACCCTGAACACACCGGAGCCGGGCGGACCCGAACGGCACTAAGCTACTGCTGTTGAATTTGCACCAGGAAACAACAGGGGGAGGTCGAGGACGAGCCTCACACACCGGACACACTGGTGGAGATGCAGCGGTGGCCAGTATTTTTTCTGTTTTCCGTTGTTTTGGTCCAATAAGAGCTTTTATGGAAACTGAACTGTCAAAAAAGAAGCAAGGACAACTTTTTGTATGCCTGTATAAACACTCAAGTAACACAAGCCAACACCGACGATAATTTACCCAGATAAGTCAAGGAATACAGGGTCCTGTACATACGTTTTCTAATTCTTTGTAGCATCAGTGTTTGGGACTTCTTTATGTTTTATCATCAGTTGGGACTCCATTTTTAGTTTTGGTTTGTATAAAAGTGAAGCAATGGCCTGTGAGATGTGTCGGTTCAACCGTTGTTACCTTTATCTTCATTTTCTGGCAGATGTAGTTTATGACGGTTTAGGTTTCTTTTGGTTAAAGTTGGCAGCCTTTGGGAGAGTGCGATCTCTGAGGGTGGAGTTTGAAGTTTCTCTGGCTGAGAAACAGACTCAACCGGAATATGCAAAATATGGAGTCCAGAGGTCGAGGTCGGGGAGGGAAGAGCGATGGCATCGATATGAAGAAAATGGTGCTAGGCTTCACATCTCTATGTTTCTCTCACGATAACATTTACTTTTAAAAAACAGCCTTGCTATTTACCTTAACAGATGATTATATCACTGAAAAATTAATTATGTGTATTATTTTATGAAAAAAAAAGTCTATTTTTGTAACTGAGGGATATTTGCTTAGAGAAGTTATACCTATAATGTTTCTGATAGAAGGACACGGGGAAACGTAATGAAAAAAAAAACAGTGTTTTGTTATGTGGAACTGCATAGCTCACAAAAAATCGATAGGTCATTCACTAAATGTCTTACCCTTATATTGCAAGAGAAAAAAAAGTATGTTTGTGTTTCCATCATTAAAAAAAAGGAGAGTTTTGACATTTCAACACAGCACTCATAGCAGCTTGGCGGGGTTATTACATTCATCGATTTCACGAGGTTTCACAGTTGATTTAACAAGGATGGAGCTGCATTAATGATGATGTCAGTACAGATGGAGGATGAAGAAGAGGAGGAGGAGAGGAAAGCCATGACATCCAGTGTCACTTGAAGCATTTACCTGGTTTCCTCCGCAGGACCAAACAAGGCTGTCCAGGGCTACAAACCTTCTGTTATTCACTTCCTCCTAAACGACAGCTCTGTTCTGTGTTCGCCATCCTCCATGTCAGATAAATGAATAAATAAATAAAACAGGGCTTTTACTCTTAAGTTCTGAACACTTGCTGCTGGTCCTGCTCGGCGAGGGCGGACCGTAAACACCCGGCGCATAGGAAGAGGTATCAATGTTTAGTTTTAATAGCATTTGTTGATTAAAGAATAACACTTTAGAGGATGTAACAGTTGTACTTTTTGATCTACTGACCAATATCATCACATTCTCTAGCCTTTTAGAGTGAAACCCTTCCAAATAAGATGTAATTAATGCATAAGAGTGACAAGAATGTATTTAAAAAGCAAACTAAATCCCGGATTATATGTAACTCTACAGCAGAGACATTAGACCAAAGCAAGTTACAGCGAACCATTTCCCATTCGCTAAAATGGTCGGATCAGTACGATTTCATCCAATCAGGCGCTGCTTTAATCCTTAACCGTAACCTTTGTATTTCCAGAAACTAACCTCATACTAAAATACCCACAGCGTTTTCTAACAGGGAGGTGTTTTCGTTCGGTGCCACGAAAATATGCAAAGACATGAAACAATAAGTGAACATCTGTTCCCCTTTTACTCGCTTTTTGGTTTGTCAAAAGTGTCAGGTCTTTTTTATTGTACTTTAAACTGGGATGAGTTTGTTTTTCTTTCTTTTAAGCGTTTGCTGTAAACTGCTCAGAGTGAAATCTCAGACAGATTATCGGAAAACTAGTCCCTTATCAACCCCCCCTTTGTGAAAAATTCCAGAGATAGATCACATTGGAGAGCACACGACGGATGCGCTCGTGTAAATATAATCAAGATAGGAACGTGATTAAGATGAAGACAATCGAGCCATATTCATGAAACCAATGGTCATTGTTCGCTAGGCCTCAGAGTAGGAACACTAATCCTGACTGGAGGTTAAAATGGAGATTGGATGAAATTTCAGTGGCATTTTGGTGTCAACGTTTGCATTTTCTGAGTCGGATGATACACATTTTGTTTCATGATGAATTTCTGGCGATGGCGGCTTTGATGATGATGATGATGATGAATAACAATGACAATATATAGCACAGAATTATTCCAGGCACTTTCACGACGATTTGAGACGACGTCTCTCCTGTTTCTGATTTATTTTCTATTATGTATCTGCAATGTTCATTAAAAGAGATACTGTTATTATTAATAAAACCACATTTACGGTAATGTCGTTTCTCACTTGTATGTGTGCACATGTGTGGGAAAAAGGGAAAACTGTCCGATTTGTTTGCTGAAAATGCCCCATGCTACACGTTGTTTATGGAGCGGCGTTGTTTATGCTGACGACGGTCGGATCTGTTTTCCTGGCCATGAGCCGACCCACAACCGCCATAATTCTGCCGTCTCCCGTAAAACCTTGAAACAACAATCAATACGTCTCCTTCCACGCAGAGACCGAATCTGCTCTGCTTCATTTAAGAATAAGACTAAATCAGGGGAGTCGATGCAACGAGAAACGCTTTAAAACCCCCATGTCCCAATTGTTGTTTGACCTTAGTGCACTTTTGGCAGCAGTCGCGAAAACAGATGGCACCGAAATGGCCCTTGTTTTAATCATCACAGCCACCATGGATATATTCCACAGTAGAGTGTGGAGCACATTCATACCTTTAAAGTTAAAACGAATGGAAAAACACGGCAGTATTGGCCATCATTAAATCTTGTTTAGAAGATCTGTTATGTTATTTGACATTCTTCACCCACAGATTAAATCACTCCGAAGCTTATCTGTGGGTGAAAAATGTGAAATAACACAACGGAAAGCTTCAGAGTGATTTAATCTGTGAGTTTAACAGAACTCAGCCTAAACCGAGACCAAATATAGGCAGAGTATAAACTGTCAAATCCGACTCTCATGCACTTGACTGAGTGTTCAAATCTACAGGCGAGTTTGCTCAGTAAAACTGCCACATTTAATGTCTCTAAAAAAACAGGATCCTTTTTCTTCCGGCATGCTTCGAGGCAGATAAACAATTTTTTTTTCTTTTCCTCCTCTCCCTCAGAGCGTTGTGCCCGTAGTGGAGCCACTTGCGTATTTTTGCAACGATCAAAGCAACGGCATTGGAGGGAAAAACTAAAGGCACATGGGGAAGCAGCATGAAAACCTGCCAGGAACTTTTAATTAGCCTCAGTATAGTCCTCTAGATGATGACAAGCCGGTCACTTAATGGTCAGGTTATGATATCAACTGCAGGTTTGGAGTAATTAGAAGTATTAGCATATTGTTGGGGACATCTCTATTAAATTGGTAGATGCTGCTAATAGACCTTTATGTCATAAAGGTAAGTATGGTTGCACTTGAGGTAATTGCTAATGCTAATGCTTATTTATGTAACATTGTATATCAGGTATTAGAGTAAATAGATGTGAAAGCATTTTGACAAATAGCGATTTTCCTGGCAGGTAACACCAATAATTACACTTGATAATTGGGACCGTGACCAGTGATCTGTCAATCAAACACCTTCACCTGAGTAGGACCTTTACAATAACTTTTTACACGGTGTTCACGGGAGGAGGCGGGGTGATTCTCGTAGAGTTCACGAAAACATCACACCAATATGACTCTGAAGTGTTCATATTGTGATAGATTGTTTAAAGGGGCTCTATGTAGTATTAATATTCCAACACACTTAGCACTACAGCACATCAACACTTTATGTCCACAGACTGTATTACACATTGTATAAAATATAAAGCTAACTGTTTACACCTTTCTCTAGTACAGTATCATCAAGTAATACTAAGGAAATCTTCACATGCATTTGCTGATATTTTACATTATAGCTGTTAGCTTAGCTCTGGTTTTGGACAGAAAAGCCAGTATGGGCGTGAAATAGACTGTGAAATGGGCATTAAATTCTGTTCTAGTCTTAAATTTAACTTGTAGAAACCTGTAGGAACCCTGATTAACATCCCACATTAACTTTATATATGTTATTTTCACCTTAGTCCCCTCTTAGCTCTTTATTCTAAACACTGTAATGAGAATAGCAGGTCATTTTTTTAATGTATGAAAGTAGAAATACTACATATAGACCCTTTAAGAACACATTTTAATACGTTAATATCCTAAAATACAAAGCGTATTAACCGCAGTGAAGCTTCTTTCCAGGTTTATTCCGACAGATCGACCGTATCCCTCTCTAACGTTCAGGATTTCATGGAGATTATGAAGAATAGCCAGGAAACGCACTGAAACTTGTGGAACACTCGACTAAAGGTGAGCGTTCACAGTATAAACAAGACATTCCCTACAGTGTTGATGTTGATGAAGCTTCATTGTGTCTGTCTGGACCCGTGAGAACATACAGGAGCACCAGATGTTTTCGTCTGAGCCGACACGTTGCCATATGGCGCATGTGTCTGTGAGCTCCACAGCTTGGGCAGCTCTTCCCCAAATGAAATCATTCTCACTTCATTACAGTGTCACGCCATAATACGCTCCCTGAACAAAAGCGTGTCACAGCGGAGGTGTTCAGCGTAGACAAGCACACGTGTTTTGTTTCTTCCTCTGCCTCCTCTGTATTACTCACCATGGCAGGTATACCATGGAACTCTATTTCCCAATGGGCCTTGTTACTCTGAGCCCTGCGCTCTGTGCCCTGCGTGACATGCCGTCCACGGGAAAGAACCAGGCCAACTGTCTGTGCAGGGGAAGGTGGCAGCAGAGTGAAGAGTGGATGCAGGCAGATGTTAACCCAGTTTTGGAGTCATTCGGAGCTCACCATAGTTCATAATTGACTCTGCGTTAGATGCATCAGCCCCTCTATTAACTGTTACTTCCTGCAACAGCGGCTCTCGTTGGTTTAATATTTTACATCAGTATCGATGTCTGCAGGGAGGTTGGTTATCGATTTGACTGTAGACACAGCCTGCTTATCAAACAGAAATTTGAGTGTATTTTTGTCTGCGTTCATGCCATAATTAAATTCAATCATATGAAGTTATAAGACATTCATTTGGAGCTGCATGAAAAAGAGGAGTTCAAACCAGCCACCCAAGGATATTTAAAGTGAAACGCTGTCATCTGCTGGACGCTTTTCATCCTACACTTTTACCGGCTGAGCTCCTTACAAGGTGTCCTGGGAGAGACAGACCCAATTTGAGCCATTGTGTTGAAAGTGGGGCAATTGGTCGATAATTGTCGCGTTAAAAATCACACACATCTTCTCTAAATTGCCCCAGTTGGAATCTTTTACGCCATCTGAAACCTATAATTGTGATAAATCAGTCTGCGCATTTGGCCTTAAGACAGTTACCGCAGTTACGTGTCTTATGGCTCCTGAATGTCCATTAAAGGTTGAATTTATGCTGAAAGATGACCAAAGTAGACGAAAATGTGTTTCCAGTTTGGTGTGGTTTGTGTCTGTGTTGACCTTGGCCTGGTGACTTTGATAATGAACCCATAGCTCACACTCCTAGTGGAGACATGGGTTCGAGCCCCAAGTCCAAAATCCCACAGCGTCTCACAGCGGTATAGCACCAATTAGGGTTTAGGCAACGAAGTGTCATGGAAGTCAAATGTGTTCCTCAACTGTAAGTCAATGTTTTACACCTATTTGGGCACTACAGTTTACATCACATCACATGTAACCTTTGTCACTGGGAGGGGAACAAAGCTGCTGATTTTACACAACAATAACATTATATTAATAATATATCCACGTATGTCATATACTTTGGGCTTTTGGGCCAAGAACAGTGAGGCTGTACAGTGTTTAGTCTGAATCCTTATCCGTCATTTATCCTGTGAGTCATTGTAATTGTGAACTCTACCACAAGATGGCGACGTTGCAGTTACAATGGCCTCTTTGACTCCTCAAACCACTTGTCTTCTCTGTTCATTATTCTGACATTGCTGTGGAGATGCAGATGGACTAATTCTTTCCTGTTATTTCTTGACTGCCCCCTGTCTGCAGTCTAAAACTACACTGAATGCATTTTCATAGTATTAATAGTGTGTCAGCTGAATCAGACTTTGTATTATTGTAATTATCACTATATGTGATGTATAAATAGAAAATAATCAAAGTATATTTTATTTTTGAAGCTTTTATTCGTAAGTTTTTAAGCAGTTGTTTTCTGGTTATTCGCCTTATGTCCAAACTTTGGTCTGCTTTCTCCCTCTCATGTATCTTTTCATCACGACCTCCATGGAGACCAGAAGTCTGGACTTGTGGACTGGACTGACCCAAGGAGTCCTCATATGCTGTTTCACACCTGTATGACAACAAAAC
>JAPQRQ010000013.1:5613218-5657500 GCA_037367365.1 Apogon talboti | reverse complement strand
AAATATAACCTAAAACATCGTCAGAAACATATTCTGTAATTTCTGAAAATGATTGAAAATTATCTAAAATGTTTTTGTGTGGAAAAAGTATGCAAATCTATGGCTTCAACAATTGGTGTGGTCCCTTTTTCTCTTAATAAATAAACAAACCTGTGCAGAAAGAGACCATTCGTAAGGGTTCACCAGATTTTCCTGCACGTATTTAGTACCAACACAAACTTTGTGAGTAAATACTTTCGGACTGACCAGAAGAGCAGAAAGGACCGGTTAATATTAATTCCAAACTATTTTCTCTCTGTGGCTTAAATCAAGCTTCAATCAGGTGGGTTTTAATATTTAAAGCTGAATTATTCAAATGATACCATAATGTAAATCATCTTCATTCAAACAAGCATCGAGAAGACCTGAGTAAGGTCAACTGCCCTGAGAAAGCATTAAAACCTGCTTATTTACACTAACCTTGGTCAGAACAAAACAGAACTAAGCTGAACAACGCTAAAATGACTAGTATTCTGCCAAAGTAGATTAGATTCTGGTGCCAATCCAGACAGAGCGGCGCCTAACAACATGGCTGTCACTCAGAAGTCAAGGAAACATAAGGAGAAAAACAAGCAGAGAGTTTAGGGAGAAAAAAAACACAGAAGCTGAACACCAGCTGTCTGGAGTTACTTACATGCAGCCATGTCATTGGGTAAGAGACAGCATGAAATATGGACAGAGGGTGGGAGCGGAAGGGTTAATAAAACAGACACCGTAAAAGAAGATCGATTGAACAAAAATACACCAACCAGGAACAAAAACTCAAACGTCAAAAGCTAACATTGTTAGTCACTAAACATCGAGGCAAAATTTTAACAGCAGTAGGAAAGGTCTCAGAGGGAAAAATGCAACAGGCGTGCAACTGTTAGACACACCGAACATTACAGAGGATACTGGCCAAGTCAACCTGCTGACCATCACACACATCATACTAGAGGATCACTGGTAATCAGCTTGTGCTTCACATTTCTTTATGCATTTTTCACTTTGTGTCAAACAAGGTCCTGATCCATTTTCACAGCATTTAGCGGAAGCCGCTGGTCCATTTCCCTGCTTCCTTGTGTTCTGGCTTACCTGCATTGTGCTTGGCCAGATATTTGTCTTTGTACTGTTTCTTTTTCTTGCCAAACCAGGTACAACTGGCCTGCTGCTCTTGTTTGGTTTTCTCCATCGCTATACAGGCCACACGCCTGAAAAACAACACACATATTTACTTTTCTATTCTGTCTGTTTACTCGATGCTGCAGAGCTGAACCAAACACAGAACTTGTACACATCACTGTACTCCAAATAAAATAAAATAAGAATGTGAGGGTATGATCCACGTCTGCACAGTATACACATAAATGAAAGAACTAACATTAATACTATGGCTGTAGCTTTGGCTGTGACTGATCATCTATAGTTGAGACTACAAGGACAATAATTCTTCGACCCCAAATCACTCTGACAAGTGCTTCTAATGCTATGGTTTACATGGACAGTAGAGCTGGCCAATCTGGCAGGAGACCATATGACAACCTCTTGAGGTACAATCACAATTCAGAAACTTAATCACAATTTTTATTGTTCACTTTTTAATTTTCACATTTTTTTTTTTTTTACAAAAGTAGTTGAGTTACAACCAGTCTACAAATATGCCTTTTAATTTTATCTGGTTTCTGGGGGCTTTGGCTGTGTGTTCGCTATTGTTATTTAACTAGAAACCCTGCATTTTTGCAACATTTTGGATCAACATTAGTATAATATTGACAATAACTAGAAAGACAGTTTACTTTAGTCCACATTCTCCTGTGCATACAGCTACACTGTTTCCATCAATTACTGAGACTGTGGCAATGCAATTTGTCCCCACTGGATTTTTATGAGCAATCAAAAACATTTTCACACTTGGATAACTCTTAAGAATCTGTGTTAATCAGACTCACTGCACATCAGAGTTCAGAAACCGACCCAGAGCTGACAGACCTACTGTAATTCTTCAACATTAATCATCCACCAGCAGCAAAACAACACGTTACACAAACTCTGCAAGTTCATGTGGACTAAATCCACACACTTTAGTGCAGACCGATGTTGTGGTCCTGCTGTAGAGGAACTGGAATGTAATGCCTAGCCTAGCCACCTGAGAGGCTACAAACCCATAGGTTAGTGCAACACCTACAAGCAACACTATAGGATACTGTAATTATGCCTGAAAACAGGCCATTTACAGCAAATTTAAAGCAGATTAAAAAAGCACTACTAATTATTTTCTTGACATGATCTTTACACTAGAGCCCGACTGATATGGGATTTTTGGGGCTGATGCCGATTTCGATATTGGGGACTAAAAAAAAAAAAAAAAAGATATCCGATATATCGGCCGATATCCAATATAATGGCTGATAACTGATATATGAAATAAGAACATTGATATACACAGGATATACGCTGTACATGAACACAAATTCTGATAATACCCAAAATATGATTCAGAGCAAAACACTACTAAATTAAAATAATTAGCATAGAATTTGATACTATAGTTGACCATTTTAAAATAAAAACAAGTGGCTGCATTCAGCTGAAAGTGATCATACATAGGCTAATGTGAGGTGTTTTTAAACTAATACATTATGTGGTTTTAAAAGGCTCATTCACAAAAACATCTTATCAATTAGTCATATTTACTAGCTACTGAAAAGTTTCATCTGCAGCCACTGGGTAAGCAAAGCTGGTGAGCAAACAGCTCTGGGGCGGGGGGGTCCTGCCTCCTCAAATGAAAGTTTGTGAAGTTTCAGGAGGTAGGGAAAAGGTAAATGAGCTTCACAGCAGCGGGAGATCTAAAGGAATTAGTAACGCATGTTAAGTTTCACTTTCACTTGTGCATACCCATTGAGAGGTACGTGCGGCACGGACCATGGAGCTCCGTTTGAGTGTTAGGGGGAGGGGCCAGGCACTCAGGGAGAGTGCAGGGCAGAGCACAGCAACACAATCTCCGCGCAGCAAAAAAGTTAATACATCGGCTACATATTGACCGATGTTGATTAATCGGCAATACACTATAATCGGCCGATTATATTGGTGGGCCAATTAATCGGTTGGGTTCTACTATACACCCCCCGAAAACTAGATCATCTGCCAAATGAAGCTCTAACATGGATGTGTTTCCATGCTCTGGGTCTAACACTTACCACTCCTGCAGCTCAGGTGAGGGGATCAGGCCTGCAGTGCCATTTTTGGTATTCTCCAGCTTTCCCTGCCACCAGTTGTGGTCGTCCTTGGAGATGATCTGAATAATGTCTCCCACCCGGAAGCGAATGCCCGCCTCTTTACATGGGATGAGGTCGTCCTTTGATGGGTCGTACTCAAACTGAGCGCGTACATAAATCTGTAGAGTAGAGAGGAAGAGGCAGAAGGACATTTGTTAGGCAGTGCATCAGTGGCAAAACACATGACTGGGATCACAGGAGGATACAGGGGAAATAACATGATGGGCCAAACAGCCCATAAGGAACAAGACTGGCTACTGTGTTGCAAAAAAAGTCAGAAATGCTGAGCTGATGCTCTTTATTACGAGAGAATAGACAGTGGAGTGAAATCACGAGCATATAAGCCAAAGCAGTAAAGGACAGACATAGAGTTTAATGAACAGCAAGTTATAAAACAAAGCGCTCTCACACTGCTCTGCCTATGGGTGTGCCTGCGTTATCGACAGCTTATGCACGGACGTCTACACTTTCAGACGCCCTCTATGTCCACTCGACCAGACATGAAGACTAAGCCTTGACAGCTAGTATGGGAGTCTAGACACCACAATGATGACAAACCAAACTCTGTAATGGGAGGGGTGGGAGGAGTTAGGAACTACTTCTACCAGGGGGTCCGCTTGGAGGCATCTTACCTTGATGGACAATTTGTCCTTGATAGCAGGTCTGGAGATCTATGGGGTTGAGAGCATCACACACACACTTACACATATATCATGCAGTAGAAAACGCAGAAAGGAGGCGTGATGAGGGACCCGTGGCGGGACGCTGAATGAAACATGTTACATTGTTTGTAATGCATTATTTGTATATATGTGGATGTGTGTGTGATCTCTTTGCATGACAGATAAATCATGCAACAGACAAAAATGGCTAATAGCTACACTGAATGGGGACTGTGTAGAGACATTTACTGCCAAGACAAACAGTATTTCTGAATGTTCTACATCGCAAATTACGTTGTGTGTTACGGATCTTCTTTTCAACATGATGCAGCTTGGAAATACTGTAGAGGAACTAATGAGACTAAAGCTAAACTCAGGGGGATTTGTTCTAAAACTGGTGAAAGGAAATTGAAGACATTCATGCATATTAAACTTGTGTCTCTGACCTTATGTTTTGTGCAATGGAATGAGTGGTATATATATATTTACATCAGTAAATGAGACAAACAGACTGACTGAAGAAGTGCAGTCATGCAATAACAAAAAAAGAAAAAAAAAAAAAAAAGGAAGGAATCTCACCTGACGTCCTTTGGGCTGAATCGTCGATGGCAGATCCTACATGGACAGACAGAAGGTTTCAGTTTTCAGAATAGTATGACTTAATTATATTGACAAACACAATTGCGATACATACATAAAAATCTACAGGTAAAAATCTGTTAGAGGTGGCAATGACTCAAGTTGACAAAATCTTGAACCTGAACCTTGATGAGTCAAAAATTGTGTAAAAATCACTGTTATCGCCTCTGTACCCGTCCTATAACCACATCCTGCCAAAACTGGTTCATTTA
The DNA here is from genome assembly GCA_037367365.1 of Apogon talboti. NCBI lineage: Eukaryota > Metazoa > Chordata > Actinopteri > Kurtiformes > Apogonidae > Apogon > Apogon talboti. Next base: position 5,652,694 of record JAPQRQ010000013.1, on the reverse strand, counting down.
TCAGCTGTTGAAAATGAAGCCATTCTGTCACTCTGTTCAGAGCCACCAGACTCACAGGAAAACCACTGTATCAATCAGTCAATTAGTTTGTGGGTTTGAATCTGAAATAGTGTATTAAAACACTACAGTGACACAGCAACACAGGCTGCAGAATGACTGTTTTGGTTGTTGAAGTTTGGAAAGTTTAAATGGCTTCAATTCCCATGTAGGAAATGATTGTATGATGGCAAGAAAATATGGCTAAAATAAAAATGAAGCAAGTGTAGCTCAGATGTAAATATTGAAGTTTTGGGCAGGCCCTTCCCATGTGGTAAAACCTGTACAAAAAACACAATCTAACCCTTTGAGACCCTTTTGTGGTTCTGCATACGTGTCATGTGATTCTCTGTTATACAGATGTCCCTGAACTACTCCACACTCTTGTATCAATTTTCAGAATGATACAGTGGGTTGAGTTAGAATCAGAATGGACTAAACTTATTCTTTAGTAATTAAGAAGACCACCATAGTACCAGACTAACATGTCTGAGTCTGTATGAGGGTGCTTCCCTTCATTCAGTAACTTACCAGGATAGAGCTGGTTACACTGGCGTGACCGTTTGCAGGGGACTGTCGGGATACGTCTGGTGACTCTTTCTGTAGTTCAAGACACAAAACAGTTTTGTTTCCAATCTTTGCCTGTATAATATGCAAAAAATGTATGTGTAAGTGGCTGTGTTTGCAATCCACTACCTCACAAGACATTGATTGGGACCGGTAACTGGGTACAATCTTAAAGGTGATGCTACCCCTCATCTCCCTCTGTGGAAGCAAAGGCATGTTTGATATGAATAAGGATCACAGACATATAAAACTCTTTAAAATCAGTGCATTTAATATTATATAAGAGCAGACTTACCAGCATCTTTTGGAGTTGTTCTACCGTCTGATTGGCAACGCTGATGCCATTAATCTCACGGATCTCATCTCCTACATGCAGAGTCCCTGAAGCGCAGAAATAATGAAATAATGAGGGCCATAAACGAGACTCTTGGGAGAAGAAATATCAGTGCTTCACGCACCAGAAACTGGGAAATCCCATGGGTAACTAACGTGGCTCTGGGGGAGGCCGACTAATATAAGGAAGAGTTACATTTCACTGTTAGTTCAACTATCTTAATCCAAAGACAGAGAAGAATATACTCTAAGAATGAACTCTCCAGCGACTAATGTCTTATGATAAAGCCCATCTGCAAAGAAAATCACACCAGAGCCAATTAAGTACACAGGAGTGATGTTAGGTTTGGTGTGTCCTTTTAATGTCCACGCATACCTTGTCGATGAATCATTCCACCATGCATGATGCGCGCCACGATGCAGTGATTGAGGTCATTCATTTTGAGAGTAATGCCCTTCAGGAGACAAAAACAACACTCAAAATCAGTTTTACATATTACTGTGAAGAAGGAGGGTAAATGATTGGTTTTTTTTCTGCACCTGAGACTAAATGCATCTACCCACCATGGGCTCATCAGTGTTCTTCTGAAACTGGACCAGGCGGACTCTGGTGACATTCTCCAAGTCCATGTCTCCGTTTGTGCTATCTGGGGAGTCTCCGTTCAGGTATGGTGAAGTGGGTGGGGGGGTCACCCTTAGTGCCTCGTCGCTGTACACCTCGTGGGCCACAACATCGTGGGTCTGCAGCAGAGCCTGGGTGGACAAAGGAGAAGCCAGTAGGTGCTGACACATTAAGATGTTTGGGGACATCCATAAGCTATGAACAGTGACAGTTAATTTCTTTGAGTGCTTTTAAGTCCAAACTGAAAGCTCTTGAGGCCGACTCCATAACTTGCACTTGTTTTTCTTAATCTGCTTGTAACTGTTATTTTTACTAACTGTTTATTGTCGTATGTGTCTGTTATATGTGTTTTAACTGTGTAATCCTGCAACTGTGTGTTGTATTTGCTGCTGCCTATCTTGGCCAGGACTCCCTTGTAAAAGAGGTTTTTAATCCCAATGGGACATTTTCTGGTTAAATAAACTTTAAATTAAAAAAAAGTAACATTAGAGAATGAGAATGATGGATAAAATGGATGAATAAGTAGCAATCAAGAAAAGACGAGCCAACTTCCAGTCAAGAGTTAGGAACAGGAGATTGCACATATGCAGTCTCACTGTGTGTGAGTGGATAAGCACAGTGTTACAAAGAGTGTGGCTTACACTAATCCTCTTAAGGCACTGATCATGTCACACACTGACACAATGCACTTTTACAAACACATCTACAAGCAGCGTTTGCCAAGTGATCGCATCTGCTCATCATGACAACATGTTCACTTATGATGACAGCCATGAGCAGCTGCTACGGAAGGCTTTCGACTTATCGTGGCCATTAGTGTAACACAACAAAATGGCACGGAAAGATGTTTACCAGGGCATCTAAACAGATTTTAACACGGAGAGAACCAAGATGACAGCGTAACCAATGACAACTGTCCTCACCATTATGTTTGTCTAAATCTCCATTATAATAGTGGTTGTAGTGACTACTCCTCATATTTTAATATGGTATCACGAGAATGACACATGCATAATCAAAGTTCAGTCTATTCTTGTCAATTCTGGTGTTAACAAATTCGTAACATATACACACACTGACAGTTTGATTCTCTTTGACTTAAAAAAAACTGAAAGGCGCCAAATTTTTCATTCAGATTCACTTTAACTGATGATAACAGTAAATGACACAAAAAGGTCTGAAATAAAAACACTTATGTTTCTTCCCATTTCCTGCCGTCCTAAGGCTATTCTCTGTTAAATATGTGTGGCAGGATGCTCCACTCTCAGGTCAGAGAGTAAGGCAGGCTAACAGGATTAGACCAGCCTCAGGTTGACAGCTCCAGCAAGTGAACGTGACCGAGGCGGCTGGAAAACGCCTCGTCTTGTGTGCTTTTAACTGCGCTAAATACATGTCAGACTCAGTTTTTCACCCAAACAAACCAGACTACAGACTACCCAGTGGTGTTTATATTCACAGATAAAAAACAGATGTCACAAAATAATCTACATGGCTTTAAAATAAGTTGGACCTTTTCCTACCTGCCTCAGTTTTCACTTTAAGTCCGCCATCAATATCCTCCCTAGTTGTTCTGTTCGTGTTTGGTCCATTTCATCTCACAATCATGCAGACGCCAACACTCATTGCAACTGTTGCACTACTTCCATCTGGACCCCAATCTGACCACATTTTCTCTTCACCCCTTCCTCTTGCTCTAATGCGTCTGTATCCTCATTTTTTCCCTCACCATGTGTTGGTCCCTTCTTGTGGACTCACCAAGCTCAGGTGCTAAGCAGCTTTGTGGATTGTCACAAAGAACCCCACCTCTGACACTGCGGGCTATAATCTCAGAAAGCAGTACGTGTGCACAGATAAAAGCAGACAGTGTAAATGGACGCTGATGACTGCTGATAAAATATGAATGTTTCCGTTGCTGTGCGGTGGGTTTGTGTGATGTCCTACCATGAAGTGTGGCTGGGTGAGGATCCTCCTGAGCTCCTTGGCCTCCATGTTTTCTGGGTAACATGAAATGGTTTCCAGCACCTGCAAGAGAAGCATAGCAATAAAGATTTTAATTGTACAGCTCGGTAAAAAATAAAGATATGACTGATTTTACTGTTTATAGGTGTGTCATTGTAGAAAGTATTGATAACAATTATCCCAATTTCCCCCAAAATACCACCATTAAGAGTGTGCATTTGCTGAAAATGACACCTGATCAAAATGACAGACTTCAAGTAAAGCAACACAAACAACACAAACAAGTAACTGTGGTCTGTCTTAGACTAAAAACAGAAGTAGCTTATCTTTCTTTGAAAGTTTGTGCCCATGCATTTTCTTCCTAATCATATGCAAGCGGTTTTAATGGCATTCATGTCCAGAGCAGTTCCGGAACTTATTTTTCCACAGTTCTAGATGAACGTGTTGATGTTTGAAGGACAACTCTGGGACTAAATTCTCCTCCTCCTCCTCATTTTGTGGTAAAGCTCTACTCCAACAGTGAATGGGGAACTTGATGATATCATCTCTTCCTCTGCTCTCATGGAATGTCCAGTGAATATTTTGCCCTGTGAAGGGACGACTGTGTATATACCATGCTGTTTTTTTCTGCTCTTTTGCTGCTAGAGTCCAAGTCTGAAGTGGCTCTACTAAAGTCTAGTCTATTTTGGAACCATTTTGCTGGTAGAAATGCTTGTTGCAGACTCCCTCTACTAATGCATTTTGAGCTCAGGTTATCAGTGCCATTCTTCTGGATGTGCAGAGTTACAAACATCTTTATTGTGTATTTTTAGGTTTTAGATGAGTTGTAACTTAAATATTCAGGTCTGAACACATGCACAGGCTCTGAAGTCATTATCTCACCTCTTTGGCTCTCTGCACTCCATCACTAGGGGGATTTCGGATCTGAGGAGACGACCTGGTGTTGATTTTATCATAGAGCTGAAAGAACAACCAGACAGTTAGCCTCCACTAGTAACTGCATGGTTCAGAGGAATACTAATTAATAATTATACCATGAAAAACTGTACATAGACAGGATACTACTTGACTTGTCATGACACCTTGTGGCCATTGTTGAAACTACACATAAAAAAGCCTTAACATCATGGTTTACTCACATCTAACAGGGTGTGGAGGTGCTGATCCTGGAAGACACTGTGGAGAAAATCCATGTCTTTCTCACTGCAGTCTGTCAAAGCATGAATCTCCTCTAGACTGTCCAAAACCTGTGATACTGCCCCTGTGCACACACACACAGCTATAAGTTGCACCATTAAATAAAGTTGGTATGAAAAGCAAACATATATTGATAAATATAACAAGCATTCCTTCCAAGCATTCAGTACGACACAAAATGCAAACACTGACACATGACGTACATATCAGCATACGCACCCAATGTTACAACCAAAAACAGGCAAAAAGAGGTGCTACACAAAAAAACATAGACACACACACACACACAAAGACAAAAACGACACAACAGAAAAGCCACACAGAAACACTCAAAACTATTTAACCCCAAGTACCTGCTGCATCGCCCACACATGCAGCAAAACCAGAGAAACAGCGGTACATGGCATCAATACAACATCAGGAGAAAGTCACTGCAGTAAGTCACTAAACATGGACTGTGGATGAAGGGTTAAGAGCAGTGCACCCAAGAAAACAATGCAGAATAGAAAATGCTAAAAACTACAACTGTAAACAGATATACGTTTGATATTTGAAAGTGTGACTAAGAGGGCAGTTGTGATTTCTTTAGTGCTGTTAAAAAGGACAACCTGCCTTGCCCTATAACAGGTTGAGTCTCAAGTTTGTAATGCTAACAAGAAAGCATGACATATACTTATACATACTTCATATTATAAAAAATATTGTCCTTCAAGAAAAAATTTCACTTGTTACTGTGAGCCATGAAAATAGTGACAGCAGAGGAAAAAAACATGCACTTCAAAATGTTCAAACTTGAGAAAAAAATATGTTTACATGCATCATAATATTCCAGTCATGAAAGTATTTTGAAGCTGACAATCGATTCATTATCATGAGCCACATTTATTCAATAAACAGTAACGGTTGTGAAATGCAAAATGCAAGAACATGACAAACTAAACTAATTTTTTTTTTTTTTTACTAATGCTGAAGAAAAACATTAAAAAGATTGAGCACAGATTTTATAGAGGATGTAGTAGATGTAGTTTCAGCTATATTTTTGGGTCGTCTATCTTAACCACAACTAAAAGACAATTTGCACTTCTTTTTTTCATCATTACAGGTGTTCACATAAGCCTAACATCTTACACTTGAGTGCTAAAGTGAAGACAGTAGTAGAAAGAAGCTCCCCTGATCTGATCTCTTAACTGTACGCAGCTTTTTAACTGTCAGCTGAGGATGAAATAAAGTGTTAGAAATAAGAAAAACAAGCAGAAACGTCACTGTGATTTAAATACATTTGTTTTTCATGTCACTAATGAGTGCAATCCTCATCACCTTTTTGTTTTTTTTAATCCCACAAATGGGTATTTTGAATGTTTTGCTAATTTGTGTTTACAGAGCTTGCCACGACTGGAATAATGAAGATGGATGTAAATAGAGTATCATCTAAACAGGTCATAAAGTAAATCCAACAGGCACCGTTTTAAGAAAAAGTGTGTTCTTTAAAAGGAGACAGGAGAGGAGACAGAGAGGGAGTGATTTAGAGGGATAAAATCCACATCATCAAACAATTTGGAAAAGTAAATATTCACAGAAGCCTGCAAAGATGTCATGATGATATCGCACACCAAGACTCTGAGGGTGGGGAGGGGGATACGTACTTTCAGCAGCTAGCAGTCCTAGAGACAGCACAGCGGAAGAAAAAAACAACACCAAAGAAAGAGAGGCTGAGATTAGAGGAGGTTCACAGCGTTTACGGAGTTTAACACCTCACAAAGAAGCAGGAAAAAAGGTCAAAGACAGAGAGGGGAGAGAGTGCTGTGAGGAAAGCATGAGGAAAGGTGGGGGGGGAGCAGAGGTAGAGTGCAAATAAAGAGGAAAAAGTCAGCAAAAGCACAAGCAGTCTATGAATACGCTGGCTAAGTACTCTGCTGCAAGCATCTACTCCTCTGTACAAGTCAATGACCTGCGACACGTCTGCACAGCTGCAAAAATAAACCAATCATCAGGAAGCATGACTTCCAGACTGCTGCCTCAGCAAATATGGACTTATCAAGGCACAGGAATGTCTGTCTGCAGCAGTAGGGGAAGAAGTACTCACGTCTTTTACTTAAGTAACATGACCATTTACACACTATGAAAGTATTCCACTTAAAGGAGAAGTTCTGCATTAAAACCTTATAAACTATGTACATAAAGCATGAATAGTAAAAGCAGACATTGTGCAGTAAAACTGTTTCTATGTATGATGTTTTTGGATTTATATTGCTGCTTTAAGGTTGAGCATGACAATTAATCAGTTTGCAGTCATAGAAGAACAAAAGGCTACAATGTAGTGGTGCAGTATTTAGGTGATAACATGATGGATTCAGGGACACTGAGCAGAGGGACATTTCTGAAAGTCACAACATATTTTTGAGGTTTTAGTACTTTTGTAAATACTATTTCAAACCACTACGCTTTAGATAAAGTAAAATATCTTGTCAAACTATCTGTGCTTTTTGATAATTAGGCCAGTAGTCAGTTTCCAATTCTGTCCATGAAAATCGCAATGTGACTAAATTCAATGCAATGTAACTGTAAGTAGACCTAAACCTGTCAGACATATGCTGTGGAGAATAAAGTATATTTAATTATTGTAGCAGACAACGCATATAAATAGATTCATTAGGTGGTGATGTATCATATAACATCATTTTCAGTTGTTAATAACAAAAGCTCACAATATGCCTTTTGGTGTTGTTAAGTATATCACATGCAAAGGAAGTGAAAGTCCATGTCTGAGACAGGGAAGTGGGGCTGTGAGGAAACATCTGTCTTCATTTCAACACAGAAAGCTGGCAGTGAATTTACAGTCCGAGAATAGAACCCATGAGAATAGAAACTGAGCTAGAAAGTGAATGCCCTAACTGTGCTGTAGTACGTTTCATCTTTGGTCATGAATGACACAACACGTGATAATACTTCACATATCCAGATGGGGAACTAAATCATTTAGGACATGTGCCAAAAATATTTACCAAGTCTAAAACAGTACATTATCCAAATAGCAGTTTTCATATCCTACCTTCATCCACAAGTGAGTATACAGTGGCTTTTCAAGACTTACCTGAGGACGTGGGATCATCTGTAAAATCATGTAGCTCCTCAGGAGGGTCACCATAGTAAGAATTAAACTTGTGGCTTGATACAGCAGCCAGCACAGCACCCTGACATACAGTAATGAAAGAACATCTCAACAAGTCGTCACATTCTGGCCTTGGATATACAAGACATACACTTAACAAAATAAGAATTTGGGTCAATGATAAGATGCAGCTGTAGTGTGGAGGCAGTGACACTTTCTCTGTTTTCAGATATCTATCACTTTTGTTCTGTACTTTTAACATTCTCACAGTGCTGACCTTCAGCTTCCTCCGAGCGTTGAATTTCCTCAGCTGCTCCACTGTTTCTGGCAGGTGGATCTTGTAGGCATACCTGTCCCTCTCCTACAAACACATATAAACCACATAAGGGCGAGCGGAAACCACCAACATGAAGGTGGGGACACACTCTCACACTTCCAGAGCACAAATGAAACTAACATAGACATTTAATGCATCCGTTTTAAACAGTAGTGTATGAGTGTGATCTTGCCTTCAGCCAGGGGTGGTTGAGAGCCTCATAGACAGTGATTCTCTCAGCGGGGTCCAGCATTAGCATGCGTCTTACCAGGTCCTTGGCGCTCTCAGAAATGTGGGCCCACTGGCGGGGATTCATCTGAACAAGCACACACGAACCCAAACAGACAAAGTGAACAATGGACACTCTCAGGAGCATGTAGAGCACTGATAATCAACGTCACTGTTGTTGCCATGGTCACAGGTGGGCAACAAGGACAGTTGGGATGGAAAACAAATCCGTGTAAGCATGTGTTATCCTTCCCCTTCATGAATGCTTTGTGCAGGGTCTCAGTCCATGTTTTATTATTGTAAAACTTAAGTTGCGTGCAGATGCTAGAGCTAATTACAGCTTTTATCTTTCTAAATAAAACCTTACACTTCAAAGACAGCTGTTGAGCAGCAGAATATACCTCTGTCTCTTCATTAGGCTGTGGGGTGTGATCACATTTGCCTCACATCAGTTTTTAATGTAGAAAATTCACTGATGCTGCTTTTCCACTGGTGGTATCAGCTCAACTCACAGCTGCTCCTCAGTTATGTAATTGGTGTTTCCACTGTGTGAGAACAGGGACCACCAGTTATAAGAAGGCTCCCAGTCAGCCCAAGCAATGCTAAACTTCACATAAAAATTAAGGAGACCTTAGATTAATCATTGCTGCGTCAAAATATGTCACCGTGTCGTGAGGTAGGACACCAAGTCAAGCTAGAAATAACGCTTTAAAAGCACCTGAGCTGCAGGTTTTTAGTATAAACACCTATACTCTAACCAGATAAAATCATAAAATAACATTTTGCTTCAGCATTTGACTTTGATTTTTCATCTTGTTGTTGCCTCACTTGTAGTTGTAAACATGCTGAAGGTACAAGAGTTTATGATGCATCACTATGACAACCAGTGACGCTAAGATAGTATGATCCTACAGAACCAAGTCTAGTGAAGTTGAGTCAAATTCAGGGGAACTGAGATGACACCATCAGAGAAAACCAGCATAAGTGAGATATGACAATTTCATCTCAATCTCTTCTGCAAACATCATGCACCAATACATCACCTCTGACATTCATATTTCTTTAAAAACTGATGTAGAGCATGAGCATGACACACATCGGTATGCAACTTGAATTGGAGGTGCACCCCCATTAAGTGTGGTTTGGACTAGAGTTAAAACACGAATACAAAAACCACATGGTTCATTACCAATAAACCAATCATTTGAAAAACATGAACAGCTCCATTCAGAGGGCCAAGCAAAAGGTGACATTAGGTTGGTAAATCTCACAAAAACAAACCCAATCAATAAAAATTAAATAGACATTTTCCAGAGATGATGATGGAAGTAGCTAAGGAGTGAGCTATCTTACTTGCTTTTAGATAAACAGGAATTTGCTGCTTCACATCTATGATGGAATCCTTGCTGATTCATTTACTTAATACAGTCTTTGCTGTTATTTGAAAACCACTTCAACTTTGTGAGGAAAGCATTAACACCGAACTCTGCCTTCCAGGTCTTATTCGTAGATGTAGATATTATTGCATCAGACGTCAATGGTACATTATGTTTGTGGATTCAACGCTTATACTCTATACAAAGTGTTCAGTTTTCTTTCAGTAGGAGCTAACCCTTGAGTCTGAAGGACAATGCAGCACAGTGACAAAGGGAATCTTTTTATTGTGTACAGCTTCAACTAGAGAGAACATTTGTCACACAGCAATGAACACATGATGAAGGCGTTTTGCCTGTCTGCTACTACCTTGTATTTCCCCTTAATGATGGCCTCGAACAGACGCTCCTTGGTGCCGTAAAAAGGCAGGCAGCCAGACAACAGGATAAAAAGGATAACTCCGCATCCCCACACATCCACAGGTTTACCATATGGCTCCCTCTTCACCACCTCTGGGGCCATGAAGTGGGGAGTGCCGACTCGACCTGTGGGAAGGAGACAAACATCAGACTACAAGAACTAATACATTTCAAAATGGCAACATGTTTCTGTAGAGCATGATGTCAGTGTTAGTCGTTTTATCCAAAAAAGTAACACTTTATGATTTGTTTTGTCAGTAAAAATCCAAATCTATTATTTTGGCACAGACTGAAACAAAGAAAAGCAAAAACTTGGTGAAAATAAAATATAAACACAATCCCTAATGTGAGACTTTTTCCTTCCCTTCTCTGCATGTTTTTAGGAGTGTGTATGTTACAAGACAGGGATTTTTTTTCTTTTTTTTTTTCCCGGTGTCATATAGTAAAGAAGGAAACAGGGGGAAACTGTACTACTGTACCTCCAGCGACTAGACCAGACTCTCCCAGTTGTATCGCTACTCCAAAACCTCCCAGCTTGACTGGAGCAGAGTTCTCCTTTGAGGCCAACAACACGCAGTGAGGCTAAACCAGAATAAAAATGATGAGTCAGGTAAGTGCAAAAGGAGAAACTACACATTTATGGTCATGCATTTGCAGTTAAATAAATGAGAGACCATGGGTAAATCCTCATTGCTTTTTAATCATGAGATGCAAACCTAGGAACCATCTCTTAATGTGCAAATGTGATTGTCACTTGTTATCATTTCTTTGCAGTCTATAGTTGTGGTGTGCAAAGTTCTGCAGGTTCTGTGCAAACCTGCACATCTGAAATGAACCTAAGTTTCATAATGACATCTAAGGCTGGTAAACAGTAACCGCATGTTCAACATCAAGACGATGCTGATTTGCAAGTTTCAGTTCTAGCTCCAGGATTCAGTGACTACATAAGGGATATTAGGCGGTCAGTGTGACAAATATTTGTCATGTTTATCAGGTATGGTCACAATATACATCCATATGCATGCTGTCTTAAACCTCTGACTGCATGGTGGTTGCTTTGATTGTATCAGTGTGGGAGATGCGTTGTTGTCTTTAGAAGGACCAATAAATAAGTAAAGACGATTTACTTCTGCAATGCAACATCAATTCAGAAACATGCCTACTACTATAAAAAGTTTGATCTAACCTTTGCATAAAAAGCAGTGCTGTAAAACTGGTTAATAAATAAATGCATAAAGCTGTTTATTCCATAGCTGAACCATGCAAAAATCATTCGATGGTAGGCTTATAAAAGTTTACTTAGTATAATGCTATTTTCATTATTGATTTTGGCTAATCATAACCTTCAACACACATTACAAAGCAGTACCATTTCCTTCCATGAAAAACCACACAGAGGTAGTTCAGATATATTGACACTTCTCCAAATATGTCCCAACTTATGTGACAATCAGTGTGTTCCTACTACTTAACAATCAACCTTCTGCATGCAGGGTTAAAAAAGGAACATGAATGAAATTAGCATGCTGCTTTGTTCTCTCAGTATGTCTCTTCCCAGAAAGCTGCATGACATGTTTAAGCTGAGGACTAGAGTTTGAGCTGCAGCAGTGGGCTCACTTCCTATCACTGCAAGGGGCGTGGAGGATGTTGTATGAGGCGATATGAGAACAGAGAAAAGTGGGGGTGGGGGGGAGAGATACAAGAAAACCAGCACACAAAACAATCATACGCAGGAGAGAAATAGAACGGAGAGGCAATGAAAAAGCTTTAGATTCAAGAGACGAGAACAAGGACTAATACAATAAATGGCAAGCTGACAAAGGGGGGACAGAGAGCTGAGAGGAGGGTCGGGAGGAGCAGACGCTATGAAAAGGATGTAAAAACAAAGAGGGATCTGCAGGATTTATGACTCACTGAGACATTCACAGTCTGAAGAGAAAGGTGAGAACAGCAGAAGAGAGCTCAAGGACTACTTCTTCATATTTTATCTTGCATGCAACTTGTGTCGTCCAACCTTGCAGTTCACTTTTGCTCCTTCCACTTTTATGGGAGAAAATACACACTGCATGATTTTTACCTTTGCGCCGCTCTGCACATTCCGACACATTGACACTACAGCTGTGCTCGGTCTTTTACTGAACAAACACTGACGGTGAGTATGGGGCCTTAATCCAAAAACCTGTGCCCAGCAGTCAGAGTTTTCCATACTTTAAAACTGTACTATGCGTTTGAGTATTATGGCTCGAACCCCTGTTGTAATTCAAAATAAATGACAGTAACATTTTCTGCTGACCTTCTGAGGAACTTGAGAAGGGGATTTTTCACAGCATTGCATAAATTATAGTAATTTGTACTTCACACTGCGCATTACTTATGTGACCTTTAAAGACATTTCTAAGTGACATATTACTCATCTCTCTACTGCATGCTTGACTGACTAGACATGTTTCTGCAGCTTCACTATTGTTGCCATCCTTTAAGCTTGACTAATGTGTGTTTTCATTTTTATTACTATTACTTTTTAATAACATTTAAAAGTTTAACAATAAATTTGTTATTCTTGACTTTTTCAGAACCTGATGATATAACCCTGAAGACATCATTCATCTGACAAAATGACCACCTCCATGCCTTTTACTCTTTCGGCATTCATATCTGATTGGAGCTCATCTACTTCTTCACTCTACCCCGCCAGCTCTCTACCCCCATCCCTTCATAACTCCACCACTGACTTCCAAAACCAGACCGTCTGTTCATCTGAGGATGAGGCTCTCCGCTGGCCACTGGCAGTCTTGTACTCCCTGTTCTTCCTTTTTGGTCTTGTGGGGAACCTCTTTGCTTTGTGGGTCTTCCTTTTCCTCCGTGCAAGCCGCAACTCTGTGCGAGTGTTCCTCATCAACTGTGCTGTGGCTGATCTGGTCCTCCTCGCGTTTCTGCCCTTCAGAGTCTTCTACCATCTTAACGGAAACAAGTGGGTGCTGGGATCTGTGGCCTGCAAAGCTGTGGGGAACCTCTTTTACATGAACATGTACATCAGTATTGCATTACTGGGTCTTATCAGCCTGGACAGGTACTTGAGGCTGAAGGGGAAAGGCAAAGCTCGGAGGGGAATGAGGATAAGGCTGTGTGGGCGTAGCTGGCCATGGAGCTGGGTGGCCTGTGGGCTGCTGTGGGGATTTTCTCTGATGGCAGTGGTACCCATGATTGCTACAGCAGAGGACAAGGAGCATAATAATAAATGTTTCCAGTACAAGCAGCGAAACATAGCCAAAGGGAAAGCCTATTTCAATGGTGTGCTGGTACTGATGTTTTGGCTCATCTTCTTCATGATGGTGGCCTCCTATGCAAGGGTAGCTGCCCAGTTGCTGAAGGTGTCACGAGACAAACCGGACCTTCCCAACGCACAGCGGTACCAGCGAACCGCCAAGAAATCCTTCTTTGTCCTCTTCCTGTTCACTGTGTGCTTTGGTCCGTACCACGCCTTCCGTCCCATCTACATTCTGTCCCAGCTCAGCCAAACAATATCCTGCGACTACTTACGCCTAGTGGACCGTACAAACGAGGTGATGCTGTTATTTTCAGCTTTCAACAGCTGTTTGGACCCGGTCATGTATTTTCTGTTATCTGGATCAGTGCGTAAAACAGCTCTCCGGACACTTGGGGACCGACTCGGAACACGGCTTCGCTCTCTCAACGATGCGACATCCAACAGCTCGACTATGGACTTCAGACGATCATCTGCACCCAACCCTGAAGTAAACCGCTCATCAAACACACCACGGAGCAGCATCTGTGTGATCAACAGCACAGTGCGCCGCACGGACATGACCACACTTCCACCTACTAGAAAAAAATTAGCTGACTGTAAATACTAAAAAATCCAAGTTGAACTGGATGGCCAAAGTCTCTACCCACAGCTTCTTTTGTGTTTTTGCTGCTTTGTCTTTTTTTTTTTAATTGATTTTATTCTGGTTAAAAAATAAATCACTTTTAATCTTGTCTTTAGAATGAAAACAGGTAAAGGTAAAATAAAAATATTGCCATGTCAGTTTATACATTTTGATAGACAACTTATCATTTGTCTTAGTTGTGTTGCATCCCACATTGTTTTCAACAAAGTCCAACTCCTGATGACTATTTGCGTCAATATGCATTATATACATATGTTTGTGTTAATATGTACTGCTGATGTGTGGATTCCTGGGTTCAAGACTGGTGTAAGTGCGTTGTCACCTGTGTTTGATGGTTACGCCTGCTGGAATCACTGGTTAATGCAAAACTTACAGTAAAAACCAACGTGGCCCCATGGATAACATGCAGTACAGCCTGGTATCACTGGTATGCAAATGAGGGGCTTTCCAGGTTTTAACATTTAGTAAAAGAGAACAGTGTAGGTGGATAATGCTATGCCTCATTTGTGGAATAAATCAAAGTTGTACAAAGGTTAAACATATCTTGTCTCCTGGTATCAGTTAAATGTTAGGTTTCAAAACTGCGTGTCACTAGTTTACATGAGGACACAGGCGACAGAGCTCACCTTCACATCGCGATGAATCACATTGTTGTCATGGCAGTACCGGAGTGCCTCTAAAATCTGCCTCATGTAGTGGCTGGCAGGACAAAACAGAAACAGATGAAAGCCACGTTCGTTTTGAGCTTTATTAATATTTAACGCGCTCCATTCGCAGTGATGCTGATGGGTTGTTCCTACCTGGCCACGGCTTCGCTGTACACAAACCCGGCGTCAGCTCTCTTCACGATTTCGAAACACAAGTCTGCTCCATCCATACTAAGAAATGGATAGAGAACAGGGTAGAAGGTGGAGGTTAAAATTATGTTTCCATTATTTCATACTCCAGGCTCTAGAGTCTACATGTACGGATGAACTAACAACTCTGAAAGGGAAGTGCATTAAAAAAATCCACGAGGGAGCAATTTTATGAGCTGTCGTCACTGGCACAAACATGGAGGCACTATATTTTCTCATTATAGCAGTTTTCAACCAGTGCTATACCCAGGGAAGCTTGTGGGATACAGATTTACAACATTAAACACTCAAAAAGGAAACAAATTATCTGAGGAAGTTAATTGAGAAAATTTACAACAAGACAGTGGTTGATGTAGATTGATGATTTTACATGGGATACATATTCTGATTATGATTACTGGGCAAAACTGGGGAACCAGTCAAAAACATCACATTTCTGAACTAGTTGCTATAGAAACTGCAGCGCAGTCCAAAAAAAAAAAAAAAAAAAGCAATTTGTTACTTTACATCGGATGATGTGTTTAAATCACAAGTGACAAAGTTTCAGTCAACCAGAGACAAAACTACTTCGATTTTCACTTCATATACAGAAGGGCTGGAGAAAAGACAGTAAGTATTTAATCTAGATGGAAAGACATCCAAAAAAATGATAAAAATATAATGAATTTCCCCAGGCCTAGACACAAATAGCATAAACCACTGTTGTGATCAAGTGAGATCTAACTAATACCTACTACTTGAGATTTTAACGCTTAACAACTTTTTACACGTATTTCACTGCCGAGCAAGTCTGAAACTGAAATGAGGGGGTTGGTCGTGTTGATGATAATGTGTGAAATTACCAGCAGCCATCTGCATGATACTGTCTGTGGCTGCTAGATTTGTCCACTTTTCAGACTCTTATACAGATAACCACATTCCATTTTTGCACGCTTTGGTTGTTCATGAGAAAGAAGCACTAAGCAGCTTCAAAGAAATGATGTGTGGAGTGCAGAAAGAAAATACACTTGGTTCATCAGTGGTTTCCTGTGCTAGATAAACTTGTAAAAAAATTGTAAATTGCATAAAATAAATGTAAGTGTTACTGCGCAGACTTACAATTCGAAGACCATGTAGAGCATGCCATCGGAGCTGTAGGTTTCCAGCAGCTCCACAATGTGGGGGTGTTTCAGCATGTGGCAGATACTGGCCTCTCGCTTCAGGTCTGGGATCAGCAGAGAAGCAGAAAGAAATTAAGACAACGGTGTACTGAGGACTTACATCTAGTAATACCAGAGTTCAGTTAAGACCGTGAGTTTATATGGGAACTGCAACAATTACTCCATTAACTGATCAATGACATTCATAAATTCATTTAGCAAATTTTGATGAATAAAATGTCGTTTCTTCTAAATAAACTATGGTTTATTTATTCCTCCATGATATTACACTGAATACTTTTGGGAACTTAAACATTGTAAACCTTTTTTCTCCCCTTTTTTTTGACACTGACAAACAATAGTTGCAGCCCTGATGTTTCAAAAGGCTATTTAATTTATTAACCACATCTAGTCCTGTCACAATCACTACATTATCAGCATATTGCAAGTATCTGAAGTAACTGTAAGTATTTTACATCATTAGGATTATCATCTCCTTTCGCCTACGTACAACATTTGGGTCAAACTAACAAAAATAACAAATATCATTATTGCCTCATGTTGTAATTCAATAGCCCTATTTACATCATGAAATCATCATGTTGTGCCCCATACTCTTCCTGCAGCTCATTCAATGGAGAACAAGCAACACGAACAGATCATGTTACAAAATTCTATGCCAGTAAACACCCCTTCTTCTTCGTAAAATGGACGTGAATAATTCAGTTTTAATTAGAATCATACAACATAAAATCACAATTATTTGTTCAACAATTAACTATCAACCATGTCTACATCGTTGATGGGTTGAAAATCTGTAAACTAAGCAACAATAACCTAACTCTCAAATCAGTAATACTGGAAAATAGCATGGCCTTCCAGCGACATCATTCCCTGAGACCTGCTATCAATACTGTATCCAGAAGCTAATAAATTATGCATCAGATGCTGGTTGTCTGAGGAAACAAGCCAAATGGGTTATGTGTTATAATCCATCCACTGCATGCAGAAAAAAGACTAACTTTTATGCTTTGAAGAGCTTCCTCTATGCAGCTCAATGTGCACTTTGTCAAATAAAAATGTAGGTAACAAACTGTGAACATTTTCAAGTCAAACAGACACCAAATGTGAAATATCACCACCACAAACACACAGAAAACACAGCCTTAACATTGAAAAAACACCCTAATGAAAGCAACATTTTATTTAGAAATCCCAACATGAGTTAGGATACAGAAAAAGCATATTGTTGAAACTGTCCATAACTCAACTACACCACTAGAGGGAGTTACAGAGCATGTAATCCGCATAGACACATACAGTACATGCTGCTGTCTGACACACAGATAAGAAATAGAAACTGTAGCACTGCCCATTTAAATGCACATCTGTCTCAGTCTCATTTATATTAGAATATAATACAACTGTTGAATTCCTTGTTTTTTAATGTTGCCGAAAAAATAATACCAAAGGGGTTTCTGATTATTTACTTGTAATTTAATTAGAAAGTGAAGGAAATCCGCAATATTGCACTGCATGGCTGACTGGCGAGACAAGTGTTAAGACAGAGACGCATACTGCTGAGGCAGGCTGACAGACATAATGTGCTGTTGTTGAGCTCCTCACTCCATAAAAAACTCATTTACACACTCCACTCTCCATCTGCACGTCTGCCGATCTGTGTGTGTGTGTGTGTGTGTGTGTGTGTGTGTGTGTGTGTTCATTGTGTCGTGACAGGACTGTATCATTATGCAATACGGAGAAATGACGCTGTGTCCCCACTACAGAGCCCCCATTCTCCCATTCCATTGCTTTCATTATGTCTCTCCTCTCATCTTTATACTCGTCCCCGGTCCGTCTCATCGAGTATCCATTCTTGAACTTAACAATGGTGCCCAGTGTCCGCACGGCAATGAGGAAACCACTCAGACAGAGAGAGGCCTGGAACACACTGAATGAAACCAATGCCACTCGCTGGGCCTACTCACAATCGGCGTCAACGCCTAAAGGTCCCGGCCTGACTACCTGGGATGCAATCTTCAACAATCTCACAGTGTTGAGCTTAAAAATATTTAATGCCATCAGTATTTTCTGTATGTATCATGAGGACAAAACCAGCCTAGTGAAAAATGCACCGTTACACAGTGTCAGTTCATCTGTAGTACTGATGAATTGCGTTTCCAATATGTTCATTATCTAAACTTACATTATGCATCTAACTAATAATACTGCAAATTGGACCACTGTATTTTCTTCCTAAAATCCAATTCCCATAAGGCTCTAATGTTGACTGAGAGTGCTCACTAGTTCATTTCCCTCTATCCATCTGTATTTCTACAAATTCACTCAATTTGCCCTTACTGAATACTCTCAACTCTAAATTACACTATTAATTTTATTTCTGTCCGACTTCCTCACATACTCGTACAAACAAACATTTGGGATTTATTTAGAACTATAAATGTTTGTAACTCAGCTTGCGGCCCGGCCGAGCCTGCACTTCTGTCTTCTGTGCCTTTTCACTTGCGTTTATGCTGACGCACCCCCTTTCTTAATAAGCTAAAGCATGTGGTCTCAGGAACCACTCTCCAAATCTGGCTGCACTTCAGTCCTGTTTCTTGGCTGAATGAGAGGCCACTTGCTTATTTTTTCCCCTCTGGTGCCTTTTTGAAAATAAATAAATAAATAAATAAATAAATAGCATCCTGCCCACAAATTTTGATAAGCCTCCCTTTCTCACAGTCGGAAACGTGCCATGCATTCTTGTGTCTTTCAAGAAATAAATACATGTTTCCTCCAGTTTGTCTGAGCAGTTTACATTGATTTTAGCTTCAGTGCTATTTCCAAAAGCACTGCCCATTATCTGTCTGATGACTTCCTTCTGCCTGGAGATTCCTGTCATCATATATTGTTGGTAGGCCTGCAGTGTAACTGACCACAGGCTGAGCAGAAAGAAAATTGAAGAGAATCAAAGAGCTTTTTCCAAACACTTGCAAGGTTAGAAAAAGTCTAACATGCGATTTGTAAGGTGAATTCACAGTTGTGATTGTGATAAAATACTGACATCCATAATGAAGGTAGGCCGTTGTTTGGGAAACACTGATGTGAACCTCTACATTTACTGCTGCTCCTCCCTTAGGTCACTTCCTTGTCTTGCTGTTATTGGCTGCCAGACTAATCTCTGACTGTGGATCCACAGATGGCCCATAGTGAACGCCAACACTAGCACCAACACCACACACACACACACACCTATGATCCCTGTCTCCATCTCTCTGTCTTCCTTTTTCTAACACACACAAAGACACATAAACCTCAGCATGACAAGGCACAAAGCCACATGGTGAGATATGGCATGCATTAATACATCACGCATCCAAACTATTACAACCTAACAAATGCACACACTTGTCGACAAACGGGCAAACACACACTGTTCCATATTATTCTTCTGGGTGTGTCTGCAATATGACTATATATCTTTAACCAAGAGAAAAACATGGAGAATTTCATACTGTGCTGTGTTTATTTTTTGTTCGTCTCATAAATAACTGAGCAGAAAATTGTGCCTCAAAAGCAAATTATACTGTAGACCGATTGCAATAACAGATTCAATACAAACACACTAACTACTTTTATCAACTGTACAAGAATCAGGTCAAACAGGAAAGTGAGCCTTTAATGTTTGTAGTATAGTGATAAATAAGAAGTTGTTGGGACAGTATGGAAAAAGCAAACTGAAAAAGAAAGCAGTGATGAGTTTCCTTGGCTTGTATTTTATTGTAAGAGTAGTGATAAGACAACATATTTCATATTTGGTCTGATCAGTGTCATTTCAGTTGTGAATATTTGTCCATTCTGAGAAAAAGTCAGGGCAATAAGGCATTTAGTGCACATCTGGCAAACAAGCCTTAACATGTGCAACAGTACAGTGTCTTTGTTTTTGCATTGTGCAATACACTATTTACTGGTGGCATCAGGTCAGTCCAAAGGCTGCACCGTCTTCTTAGTCTGCAATACCTCTGTAATGCATGCACAATGTGGAATGTCATTGTGTTGTTTAATCAGGCATGAACTCTCTTTGCTCCTAAAAGGACTAGACCTTTCCTGAATGCTGTTTTCCTATCAAATTGTCATCATGTTTTCACATCACCCATGTCTAATCACAATGTTATTTCATAATTTCTAGCCCTAAATAGACCATGTCAAAATGTTGTCTTGAATGTGCAGCAACATGAATGTGGGAAATGGAATCCATGTCCACATCATCCCAAATTTTCCTTACTTGCACAAAGGTTAAAAATAAAACTAGGAAAATAATAGGTAAGGTATCTATTATTTGTAGAATTTCAATTGTAAAAAGAAATGGGTTTTTCGATTAGGCATTTTAATATTAACCATTCATTCAAATATAATTTAATATAAATAAATGCAATCTGTCTAAATGCTCAGCTGTTGTGCATGTATTTTCCCCTGCTATGCTGCAAATGTGGTGGAGTGTCTATTAACTGAGATAAAAATACATTTGTCATCAAGAAAGAAATATTAGAAAAGTTTTCCATAAGAAGAACCTTATGGGTAGAGATGGTATTCTAGGACAGAAATATGGCTAACAGACATGTGCCATTCATCTGTCTCAGGTGTAAACACACCTCTTAGAAGTGTAATTCTCTGAGATCCATTCTATCCTTGCCTGTCCTGATTCTATAAACCCCACCTATCTGGTGGGCCAAGTGGAATAACACCAAACAAATGTAATTGCAGCCAGAGTTCAAACCAGGTCTGGCATGGTCTTGCTCACCTTCTGTGCTGAGGCCAGGGCTTGAGGTGAAGCTCGCCACATCTACGATCTTCACAGCAAACTGCTGGCCGGTATCCCTGTTGATGCAGCGTCTCACCACGCTGAAAGGACCCCTGTAACACACACACACACACACAAACACTGAGTTAGCATCTCTCACTCTCAAACACATCAACCTCTTTCATATGAGGATTGTTCAATATTAAAAACAGCAAGTTCTGTTGCCATCTCTATATCCACCTACAGCAAACATACGTGCAGATAATCATATGCACAACCTACACGTCCACATTCACCAGCCCTGTGCAATAAGTAGAAACAGAGCTATTTCTGAGGGTAGTCTAGATTTACAGTGAGTGGTTAGCTCCAGTGTTGGCTCCATGCTTGTGCCAGTGGGAATTATAGAGCAGTGGTGTGGTGCACAGCTGTAAAAGCTAAAATAAAAGCTTTATTATAGAGACCTGAGGTAGGGAGACCTACCATACAAGCATTATTTCAAGAGGAAGCCAACATTGTAAGGCTGTGTTTCCTTTCTTAATATAACTGCATCAAGATCGACTTGAAACCGGAAAGTAAAACCTGTATCCATGTTTAATGTATCATATTCACATCATTATCATCATCATATTCAAGTATCCGATTGATATAACCAGTTCTTGTCAACTGTCAGATTAAATGTTCATTAAATGAATCATTAAAATGGTACCACGTTGAGTCGTACACGTTGAGTTTTTCCCATGTAAAAACTAATACATCATATTTTATTTGTTTCACAGATGTAAGTGATTTTTTTCACATTACACCAGAGCACAGACCATGACATTAAATCTGTAACGAAGCGGTGGGAACAGACAGTGAAAGCAGAGATATTTGCGCTGCCTCCGTCTACGATGTCCACTGAGACTTAACGTGCACACACAGAAACACACTTCCTGCTGTGTTACAGCTGTCTCTGAATCTCATAGTCTACAGTTCTCAGTTTCTGGAGACACAAACACAGACAAATGTACACAAGATACTGCCAATTTCTCTGAAGCAATGGTGGCAGTTAACAGGTTTGGATTAATTGATATGCCAAAAAAACTTCCCTAACAATATCAGCGTCAAACAGTAATCACCTGTGCATGCTGTGAGTTTGGGAGCTGTAACTGAATTTCTCTCAACATTTGTTTCTCACATCTGCTGTAATAATTAACCCCAGCAAATAAAGGCAGGCAGCATGTGCAAGCCCTACACCGAGAAAAACTGGAGAACACAACACAGTTCTCTTTAGAATCCACAGGAATCCTGCAGACGACCTGTCAACCCCGCTGACCTTTGCCCCTTTGGCTTGATTTGGTGTAGCAGCTGTGTTTCTCATCAAAAAAAGGTCTCAGAGGTGGCGGGTACAGCTTTTTTTTTTTTTTTTGGGGGGGGGGGGGTATCAAGATAGAGCCTTTGAAACCCCTGTTTCAAGTTAGAATTGTTTGGGGTCTGTGTTTGAGTGGTAAAGGACGGAGGGAGTTAAATCAGAGGCTGAAACACAGGGATACAAATGATGGAGTGAGTCTGAGGCCATTTTGGCACAGATCTAATGTGTGCCAATAAAACTCATTACCACCATTAAGCACTGAGGTGAGGATGGGTTAACTTGCCAGATTTTACACATCTAACTCATCTGTAATCTTGAGTGTCAATTTAAGGAAGCTGCACTGAAAATGGGAAGCGGATTGGGGCTGATATTATGTCAAATAAATTTAAAAGCAATTCATTTTAGTATCTAGAATTTTTTAAAAATAAGACCTTAGAGCCATTTACAGTATCTATTACACAGGCATTATAAGAGCAAATAGGTCTGAGAATGTGTGTTTGACTGAGCGTGAGGAAACACAGAGGCTGCATGCCATACTGACATCAGTGCAGCTGTGCTGAGTGGGCTCATACAAAACGCCCACACATGGCTCACATCCGACGGCAGCAGTCATCAAGCATTAGCCCAAAGTGGCAATCTTCACAGACTGCTCCTTCACTCATTTCCACTCTCCGCTCTATGTAAATCAACACTGGATGTTAGGTTGTTGTATAAAAACCCATACTGGCTATATGCCACATTTCTACTCAGGTCTGATTTTTTTTTCTTTCCTAAACAGGGACAGTGCACATCTGTAGCTGCAGACTCAACATCACCCGTATGGCTCTCCTGAGAGCAACCATCTTTGCTTAAAGCAGCATTTTTGCTCTTTAGCTGTGGCCAGCAGTTAGTATTTTTCACTCAGTTGAGGTGGGTACTCAAACTTTTAGTGCTGGTCAAAAGAATATGATCTTAACATATTGTAAATGCAGCAGAATTCATGATTAGTGACCATTTGCACATGAGTAGGAAAATATTTGTTTGTTTAGTATGAATTAAGTAGCACCAACATATTGGAGAAATGATTTCATTAAGCTTTAATAACTGAGGTATATTAACAGTTGTTTTTATTTATACATTTCCGCAGAAAGGCATGCTATGAAGCAGCACTGCAGCTCATATCACATTGTATGTGGCTAATAAAAAGCCTTGAACCCTGAAAGGGCAAACATATTAGTTCACTAATGTGATTCCAGCAGAAGATAACAGCTGTTTGGTTTCCACTGCTGCCCAAACTGAACTGAAGCGCAAAGCTGTTAGTCAAAACAAGCTCAACAAATTTCAGTGCTGCTTCAGTGTAGTCTGTGAATGTCTGTCTCTGAGCGCCATTAATCCAGAGCGCTTCCTTATGCAAATTGGGGAAACAATCCTTTGAATATTAGCAGGGAAATTAGCATTCGCTTGCAAACTAAAATTTGGAGCAGAGATACCCTCAGGATGTTCTAAAGCTTTGGCAGAAAATCGTTTTCGCTACACAAACCAATAGAGAAACCAGGTTTGATAACACCTCCCTACCAACAACCACCTACCCTTCCCTGAGTAGCTGGCCTTGTTGGGTGAAAGACAGCTTCAACTTTCTGCCTTTCATTCACAACTATTGATCTGCTGTGTGTGGGCAGCTTAGACAAACACATGAGGTATAATTCACAGAGAGGCAAGTTCAAAAGACAAATAAGAAGGGCTCAGAGGAAAGAAAATTAATGTTACTCTGCATCTATATAAGCACGTATAAAGGAACACAACAATAGTCCACAGTGCTGCATCCTGGAACACACACACACACACACACACACACACTCACAGAGCTAGAATAGACGATTCAAAATTAACATACATCAAAATATTTCTTTAATATCCTCACAAGCCAAACAGATGGGAAGATAACACATTCAATAATGTGATGTTTAATTGATCCCAGCAGGCATCCAATGTCTTGCCTGAGGACATTTCGATAGAGCGGTGCATGCCAAGTAGGGGCTTGAACCCTAAGTTTTCCAGTTTAACAAACTCTTCTTCCTATTTACACATAAAAGCTGGGGGACGGACCATTATAAAGACCTCCTTCCATCATGCAATCAAATTCATTACATCCTCATAAACTACTAAAGAGTTGAATCAATGTTCTGTCACAATGTCAACAAAAGTACAGCTTAAAAACACAGAATGATAAGATCAAGGTGCTGTAATAAATCTGTCACTATAAAACTCATAGTGTGGTTAAATTGCCAATACAGATAATCATAAATTTTTAATAACCTATTCTTAATAAAACCAGAGGAATAAAGCTGAACTTAAGCACCTGCTGCTGAATTTAATAAAGCTTACAGGTAAATGACATCAAATATACAGCAAAAGACCAATCAATAATGTGTCACTGTACCACTTACCGTCACATTTATTCTGTGACAACTACTACGTTAACAGGTTATATTGCATTTATAAACGATAAGTCATGTTGCATTTATGTAGGCTGCCAGACAGCGCACTTAACTGTAACTTAAAAAGTCTGTGATGTTTTCTAGTAAAACAATGACACATGCTACAGCTGCTCTTACAAATAGTTTGTCTCGATGTTTCACAACTAGATATTATTTTTGCCTACCAACTTATTTTATATATCAACACACCTACATAAGGGGTATATGATTAGCTTTTCATGAACCACAGAGTGTGCACATCTGAAGTTTGTTAATACACTCAACTTATTGCTTCTGTTATGTACTTTTGCAGAGCTTTGCACTTAAGTAAAACTACCGGGCGTTCTTATTGCTATCAATGAAATGCCAATTGCCGGTTCACATTAGTATCAATTTATCACCTGGGCTCGGCTGATAGTAACTTTCCAAATATGAAACTTTATTCTTATTACACTGTTTCCCAAACTTTTTTAGCTTGACACCTAAAAGAAACACCTCAGAAATACAACCTGAACAGTGATAATGTCTACATTTATCTACATCAGAAGTATCATAAAGTCTCTTTTTTAAAATTAGTTTTGTCATTACCTCTTTAATATCATTTTCATCTTGCTGTCAAATTCAGAAAGTGAGATCCAATATCACATATTTCTTTCATATCTTACTTTGGCAACTAACAACAGCTCTACATTGCCCGACCCTCAGTTTGGGAAAGGCTTACTGTATCAAGCTGAACAAATAAAATTTCCCTCAATAAAACATTTTTTGGCTAAAAAACATCAAATAAAATCTGTAGTCATTCTATCTGTAAATCTTGGGTGGTCCGAAGTTAAACTACAAGCAAATTCCGTGGCTATTTCTGTCTGCAGTGGCCTTTGCATTAGATTAGTATGCTTAGGCTTCCATCTATGAATCTATGCTTAAACTTCTAAAACTATAAAAACAATCAATGAAAATGTAAGATTTAAGTGTCGTCCAAGCTATTTAATTATCCAACCCAGAATAAGCCAGAGGACTGATCACTTCATTGGTTTGGAATGAGTCACACATCCCAATATCCTCGGCTCTAATGAGCACCCCAGGGCTGCAATAGTACTTCTCAACAACCTAAGCCCTATTCAAACACAATCATTACAGACATAAATGGATTAAATTGCTTCAGCACAACCAACACTTCAATTAGAGCTGAAATCTCAACAACAGGCTTGTGGTTAATGCAATACATTTAAGACATATTTACTATGTGGACGAAAAACATTGTGTGCGTAATGAGCAACCCTGAACCACCTACGCCTGTTCAATACTCAGGATCATCTTTCACCGCAGTTAATCCAGTCAGAAGTCACACTGACACCTGACCTGTCTAGTGTTCCTGTTCTGAAACCACACCGTAGCTGAATAAATATTTGCCTGTATGAGCGGTATAATTAGATATCCTCAATGTAAGGCAGACATATGTAAGCTCTGATGAATCACTGGTTGAACTAGATAAAAGCTCAAATATTTGTACCTTTCTGAGCTGTGCTTCTCACTTCAGAGATCCTGTTAAGCTCTCCAGGCTGCTACAATCTATCCACTGAAAATTAAGAGGAAAAAGGATCTGTCTGGACTAGAGCCCAACCGATTACTCGGCCTGCCGATATAATCAGCCGATTATAGCGTATTACCGATTAATCAACATTGGTCAATATGTAGCCGAGATATTAACTTTTTTGCTGCGCAGAGATTGTGTCGCTGTGCTCTGCCCTGCACTCTCCCCGAGTACCTGGTCCCTCCCCCTCACACTCAAACGGGGCTGCACGGTCCGTGCTGTGCGCACCTCACAATGGGTATGCGCAAAGTGAAAGTGAAACTTAACACGCGTTACTAATACCTTTACGTCTCCCGCTGTTATGAAGTTCATTTACCTTTTCCCTACCTCCTGAAAGTTCGGAACTTTCATTTGATTGGACAGGATGTTTGTGTGTGTCGTCGGCGTCCCCCCCCCCCAAAACGTTAAAAACACATGGGAGCCGGGTGGCGCAGCCAGCATTTACTTTTGAGCTGTTTGCAAATACCCAGTGGCTGCATATGGAACTTTTCAATAGCGAATAAATATGACTAATTGATAAGATGTTTTTGTGAATGAGCCTTTTAAAACCACAGAATGCATTAGTTTAAAAACACCTCACATTAGCCTATGTATTATCACTTTCAGCTGAATAAAGCCACTTGTTTTTATTTCAAAATGGTCAACTACAGTATCAAATTCTATGCTAATTATTTTAATTTAGTAGTGCTCTGCTTCTTAGTCTTGAATCATATTTTGGGTATTATAAGAATTTGTGATCATGTACAGTATATATCCTGTGTATATTAATGTTCTTATTTAGTATATCGACCGGTATAACGGTTATCGGTCATTATATCAGATATCGGCTGATATATCGGATATCAGGGGTTTTTTTATGCCCAATATCGATATCGGCATCGGCCCAAAAAATCCCATATTGGTCGGGCTCTAGTCTGGACATTCACACCACATTAAGATGACATAACCCCCCCCCCCAAAAAAAAAAATTCACTGAGACCAGCTGGGCAGTAAAATGATTTTTAAGTAATTTTTGGTTCTGACTGTTATCCTTCCATATTTAAGAAAGCTGGCTACACTTACTGCAATTATAACCAAAATCTAATCACTTCACAAAATAACATGTTTAAAAATTAACGAAAATATGTCTGATTGTGGTAAAATCTGAGCAAAGTGAAATGTATACAGTATAACACATGACTGTTGAACTATATTACAAACATTAACTAATGGAGAAAAAACAAAACATCCTAAAAGTGGTATTTGTGTTTGTGTGTTTAGAAGTTAGCAAAAGCTATAACAAAGGATGTTAAGTGCCTTTTGAATGACAAATTCAAAAACAGACATCAAGGTCTACCTTTGTTAAACTACCAAGCCTCATTAGAAACCAATGTTAAGCGCCTTTATGCAATCTCAACTAGAGCCGGTATATCAGTTATCAGCCATTATATCGGATATCGGCCAATATATCGGATTTCGGGGTTTTTTGCCCCCAGTATCAATATCGGCATCAGCCCCAAAAATCCCATATCGGTCAGGCTCTAATCTCAACTAATAAATATTACCTTTGTAATATATTATAATTTGAGTGATCTGAAAGGAAACAAGACTTCTGCAGAAAAATCAACTCATTATTGGTGCAAGATTTTAGATCATCATTGGTGTTTTTTGGTTGAATACCCAATTCCAATAACTGCTTAAGTTTTACCTTCACTAAGTAAGGTCATCCATGTTTCTATTTAATCTTTGGATTTGGATAGAGATAAGAGGGCTGCAGAAGAGGGGTGTATTTTCAACATCTACTTTCTATACCCTGTAACTCAAACTCAGTACATGAATATCTGCAAATTTGCTAGGTTTGGTTCCAAAGGGGCATACTGCCAGGTCATTTCTTTTGCCAGCTTACCCTTACCTTTTTTAGTATCAGATCAAGCCAACTCTATCTTTCTGTCAGTGCACAGAGTTCTCTATTGCCCTTCAGTCGGTTTAGGACACTCCATAAACATTTACACACAGTGTTTAAGCCTTTCTGGAACCTCCCGAGTAGATGTAATTCTTAAGATTCTCATCAAACTTTTGCTGTCAAACCAGAACAAACTAAACTTTACAAATAAAACTATGTCCATCTTACTGGCTGTCTTGCAGTAGGAATCGCCCTCAACATGAGTCTCTTTACAATGCAAATTTAGAGATGATTGCTGAAGAGTGATGGTGACCAACTGCTTTCAATCCCACCCAGCCTGTCTGCTCCCCTCTGGCACAAGCCAATCAGCAACAACAATAGAAGTCTGAAGGAGGGACAGGATGGATTATAAGGTTTATATATAAGTTTAAAGGAGCTAAGGTCAAAGGTCAGAGACACACACTTGCCAGCGTAAAACAGCATCAAGATCATCCAGTGATGTGAGACAAATCACCATGTCAGCTCTTCCATCTTGTGGAAAGAGGTAAAGGACAAACTCATTAAAAATTAGTCCATTAAACTACTATCAATTATAGCTTTTTCAATTAGATTTCCCTGATCAGACAGAGTTGATTAAATGTTTGCCAAAGTGTTTTTTTTTTTTTTTATTTGTTTGTTCTTAAATCACAAATAGGTCAAAACAGGCCTCCTGTTTTCAATCTAAAGTGAAAGAACATGACAAAACTAAATATTAAAAGCCTGGAGGTGGCCTTTAAAAACTGCACTGAAAATCAATTCGAGCAAATGAATCACATTTTCTACCCTGCCTTCAATCCATTTTGCACTTAGATAAATCTATGTGACGAAATGGCCCAGCTTTTGTTACAAAACATGCTTAAGCCAGAATGTAGGAGCCAGAATGTCCCCCGAGTCGACATGGGGACATGGACTAGAGTTTTATTATGGTTTCTTGTGGCTACAGAGTAATTTCCATTTCAATTTTTAATCAATCACTTTCTCAGGTTTCAGCTGTCTTACATGTTGGTAACTACCTACAGGGGTGCCAACGGTAAAGCGCAAGGTTAAAAAACAAAGTGGGAGATGGAAGAGTGCTGCAGTCAATGTCTGCTGGCATTATTTATATCCTTAGCCTCAGGGCCATCCCATTCCCAACTCCACTTGTCTCCATTGATCTGCCTCAGCCTCTCTTCCCCTCCCTCCTCCGGGCTGAGGAAAAATGATCCCCCCTTCTTCCTGCAACACATCCCGAGACACCGGGACTCAACATACTTGATCCATCAACTGCAGTTTCAACAAAAGAAGTGGCAGTATGGGAGGATTTTCTGGAGTTTTCTGGGACATAAAAGTAGCATCACGCTTCTTTTCTAAAGCTTAACTTATACTTCAAACTGCTACCGTCTTATATTCCTCCTCTTCATACCTGTCTGGGCTGTGTGTCCCAAGTGACAAAAATGATTGAAAGCACTGGCTAACAACACTTAAGTCAAACTGTAGTGTGAATAGTGACTTTGTGAGCAGTTACTTTTATCTGTATCAAATGGACAGAGGTTTCTACATCCTGTACAGGTCACCCAGATGTATTAAGTTACACCCATTGAAGCTTAGTGCAGGGTATCCTACGGCTGTATAGAACACTATAAGGTAGGCATGCATGCATGCAGCCAAACATTGATACTGGCCCTGCTGACTGACATTGATCACCAGAAAACAAACACATTCACAGATTGTTCATTTTTATCTGCTGTGATATATTAAAGACTGTTACACATCCAGAACTGACATTGTTGCCTCATTGTCCAGCACGGTAACAAAAAAATCTTCCACTTTCCTTTACTCAAAAACCTATTTGAGTTGTGCTGTCAAATGCCAGTGGCTCCTTGTATCTGTTACTGGGACTTCAAGGTAGCCGTCCTGGACCAACCATCAATTAGTAACCAAGGCAACAGGAAGTCTCCGAAGAAAGAACAGGGCCTGGGGGTCTGGAGAGTGTGCTTCTTTCGCCTACAACAAACTTAATGGAGCCTCAGACCTCCAGTGAGTGAGGCTTGTAGTGGGGGAGGGGGGAAGGGGACGATTGGTGGTAGTCCCAGACTGTGATGGACCCGTCAGTCACTTCTGGGATGAATAGAGCAGCAATCTCAGACCACACAGACCCATGCTGCAGCAATTTCAGATTTTCACACGACCTTAATGCCTGATATTTCATGGTTTGTGTGTGCTTCTGCAAGTCTGCAGCTTTCATGTAAACATAAGCACCTCGCAGCTGCCTGTAACTATGTCGGCAGGTATGGTTTCTGTCAAATGGGGGATTAGGAAAAGGAAAATTCTAGATGTGCAGTCCACATGTTTCAGGTTTCAAACTCTGACACTGTCAGCTCTTCAGACAGAAGAACTCCAATCCTTTATTTAGCCCTGAACTCTAAACATTATTCCACTAAGAGCGTTAAAGAATGGGTCGTATTAAAGCATTACATTATTGCAGCATTTCATATTATTGTGTTATTACTACTGCACAATAAACATTTATTTATTTATTTATTTAACCTTTATTTAACCAGGTAAGTTAGTTGAGAACTGATTCTCATTTTCAATATCGACCTGGACATATAGAGATAAACAACCAATCACTCCCACATTCACACCTATGCATGAGTGCAGATCATGTCAAGCCAATTTTAGATGTTTTGTGTAGAACTGGGATTAATTTTATGTTACATACAGTACATTTTTCAATGACAAACACCAACTATGAGTAATGAGGTAACAGGTACACTATTTCCATTTGAAATAAATATGTCTTAATGTGTGTTACAACACACCCTCAACTCTCAAGTAAGTGAATGGGTGATGCATTTTTCTGCTCTTTTCAATCAATAATCCTGAAGCAGTTTCCTTCTGAGAATATTAAAAACAATATAGCATCCATGTTCTTACTGTTAATCCTCATGTTAAGGTGATATCTGTGCACATACAGTATCTGAACGACCTCACCTCACCTGTGAACACAGCAACCACTGCAATTATACCCGGCCATTGCTGCTGTGCTGTGTGTGGAAAAACGGACGGATACAAATTGGGCATAAAGGGGATGTGGACTGGTTTCATGAGGGTACTTACTTGCCAATCACCTCGCACAGCTCGTAGACATCCTCGAACAGCACGTCGTCGTCCGCCATGGTCTACAGGTAACAGAGGATGCTCTCCACAAGATATCCCACCCACACGGGGTTTTTGGAAAGAAATCAATGGCAGTGGATTTCCTTTGCTTATCTGGGGTGCTACTGTGGCAGACTGCAGACACCTGGTAATTTAAGCCCCCCTGAAGTCAGTTAGAGAAAAACCAGTGGGCAGCCAAGAGTCCAAGTTAGCCTGCTAGCCACATTAGCTGGCGTCCAAGCTGTCACTCCGCGGCCCCACCTTCTCCTCAGCTACTCTCCCCGGTAGTCTGGCTAGCCAGTGAGCTAGCTAAACAGTAACCACAGACCAGACTACAGGGCGTGGATATTTCCTCGCTAGTTGACAGAAAAATACCTCTCTTCGCATGCTTTGGGTGTGTATCTTACTGCCTGGTTTCGGAAGATAGCGGACTCCTTCAGCAGCAGCATCCGCCGACCAAGATGCTCCCTTCACCGCAAGCTAACAGGGCGCTTGAAAATGGTTGGCTAGCTGGGTTAATATGAGCTAGCCGTCGATGCAATAACCGGTTGGCTCGCGCTGTGCACACCCAGTGTATCACAGATGGCTTATCCCAGCGAAAACGTAATGTGACCAGGCTGCAATATGCTTCAGCTTCCCGAGCCCAAATGGAAGACCTTCACGTTCATGTCGACGACTATTCCGCTGCACGCACCGTCTGCGCTTTCACGAATTGGAATTCTGTCGGATTTCTGCCAGGGCGAGCTTTCGTCCGCCGTTGCTCCAGTTCCTCCGCTGGCTCTGCTCAGATGCTGGCTGGCTTTGACTGGCTGCTCCCCCGACTTCCAGAAATGCCAGGCTCCTCCCTCAATCGTCCATGAAACTGGTGCGGTCAGAGCCAAAATGGTCCGGTCCAGACGCGGGGCCCAGGATGGGTCTGTAACGGCGGCCGAGCCAAGATGGCGTCCACCGGGGGGCTGATTTAGGCGCAGTTTCCTAATCTCCTTCCAACGGTTGCATCCAGTGTGTCCCGCGCAAGCGTCGACCATCCAAACCCCATCACCTTACGTCAGCCTTTCCCCCCCTCACATCTCCATCACTAAAGCGCACACTTATTCCCAGTAAATTGTCCCTTTTTACTTTAATAACCCAATTCACGCACTTTTGCTATGGGCTGTAGGTGTGACCTTATCCCCCAGTTTACAGTATGAGGATGGAAAACCTCATTTTCCTAAAGTGATTCCCAAATTCCCATGGGTGTCATGGGTGGTTCCTCTGCAAAATGAATATATGATATGTATTTTACCCTTTTCACGTCGACGTTTTGATTTATTGTTGCAAGATTTATCTCCCCCCAAACCATACATGACACTGAAACGCCTGTCAGATGAGCATCAAAGGCAGATATTATTATTGTGTCATAATGTGACAGCTGACTATTTCACTCTCTGCAGGTGGAGATTATCCTCGGGTGCAGGTGCAGGGAGACAGGTAGGATTTTCTCAGGTGTGGAGGTGTGTCCGTCACGCCCCCTAGAGGTGATGAAAGAAACCCTCATAATACATTGTGCATCTTTTAGTATATTCAAATACCAATCCAAATATGAGGAAAAAGCAATAAAATGTACCTTAATATGAGCTTTAACGTTGTTCCAGAGGTGGATACACTTTGCTCATTATTTGAAATAGGGGAAAATTAAAAGAGGTTAATCTTTTGTTTCCCTGTTTAGTAAAATACAGCTTCTCTCAGTTGGACTGCTTTAGGAAGGCAACCATTTTAGTGACCGGATGTATTTGCCAAGCTTAGATGAGACATTATGTTTAAGAATGAACTATAATCACCTGTAGTTTTGTTATGAAATCAATGGATCAAATGGAGGGAAATGTTTGACTGCTGCAACTGTACATGTGGTGTCCTGTAAATCCAGAATCAATCAGAAACAGAATCAGTCATAGTATAATTTCCTGTCTTTATTATTTCTTGAAGTATTAATGCAGTCACAGTCAACCTTTATTGCTTGTAATATCTTGAGTCATTGGATTTTTTATGGTTTGTGACTCCTATCACACAAATATTATATAAATATATATATATTTTATAAATATATATAAGTATATTGAAGTATATTTATATATAAAAGTCTCTGAACATAAACACTCTCAGAATCTCATGAGAGCACCATGTGTTTTGAATTCATTTTGCCAAACAAGAAAAATAACAGTATAAAGAATAAAATGAATAATGTCAGGAGTTTAGTGATATTCTCTGATTTCAATGTTCAGTTCAATTCAATTCAATTCAGTTCTATTCAATTCAATTCAGTTCAATTCAATTCAATTCTATTCTATTTATAGATCCCAATATCACAACAAAGTCCCCTCACAGGGCTTTTCAGAAATTGTTGAATTGATAAAACAAAACACAATGAAAATAAGCAACAGTCAAGTAATTAGTTAGTCAACAGTTGATGAAGCAAATGGATCAATGTCCCGGGCATCCCCTGTCCTTAGACCCTCCTTCTCGGCAAGGAAAAACTCCTAAAAAACCCAGTGGGGAAAACAGAAACCTCGGTGCAGGAGAGATCCACCCCCGCATGGATTGACAGGCTGATGTTGACCAGACACATGTACAAAAATATTGTCAGTAACACACATGCATGTGAAGGGGTTTTCAAAACCTGTGCTAAACTGTGCTGTGTTCTTTTCTCTGATGCACAGAAGTAAACTTGCACACTAGGACTAAATTGAGACATACTGCTGCCACTAGAGTGCGCTCTTCTCCTGAGGCACCCTCTGCAGTTTCCATGGTGCTGCATCCCTTCTGCTCACGCATGATCTTCAAGCAAGCTCCCCTGATTGGTTGGAGCCCACCAACAGCTACTCATAATCCCATTGGCTGTTGATGTGGTCATCCTACTATACTGTATGACAGTGTGTGGGCTTCGGAATACACAGCCGCTGAATAAAACAACTGACTATTAACAAAAAAAAAAAAAACAGACAAATGCTGTGACTATAAAGAAGAAAGTTAGATGTGAGTCTGTGGAAACGAAGGATGGGAGAAAGAATAGATTGGAAGGAAAGGCAATGGGGAACCACCATGGCAAGGAAAAAAAAGGAAAGAGCACAGTTTCCATGGTGACAGGGAGGGGAATGGTTTTGGTTGTATGTGAAACCACTCACACATGCATACAAACATTGTACACTGTAATGGAAATATTAATTAACCTAAAACTCTTCTTAAACCCCACTACATACCTAATGTCAAGCTGTAATATGAAGTTAAGTCCTTATCTTAAAATCCAATAATCACCTTATTTTTTCTCTAAAATTAAGACAAATTCCTATAACATGAGTAATGTTGTAACAGTTCCATGTTCAAGTCATCCAAGCTTTTTTTTTTAATACTGCCATATTTGTAGTTCTGTAGTTAGTTGTTGTTAGGATACTGGATACTTTGAGTTAATTAATTTGCTATTCTTTACTTTTCCTTTAGAACAAGTAGCAACATCAACGGATTCACCAAGAGTAAAAGACGGAATAGTTTCACTGCAAAAGATGTAAGTAATTTTTCAAGTAGCCACAACCACAAAAAGTAAGTAAAACTATTAAAAATTAGATACCTGGAAGCTGCCAATAATTCCAACTTTTAATTGTCTACTTGTAAGTTAACAATAATTAATACATAAATTAATTCTATGTATTTATTGACACTTAAATACAAATATTGTGCATAATGGCGATAAATAGTGCACTGAATCAACATTCATAGAGTATAAATACTTATAATCTAAGTGTTTTAATTGCGATAGATGAATATTTTGTATTAACATGACTAAATTAATTCTCCGATGCACAATATATTCTACGGAAAATAATGTCTTGCAGGCTGCAGGCAGTCCAGCAGATGGCAGTAGTGAGCTAGCAAGCTAGTAAAAAATGGTTTAGAAAAGACGTAGAAGAAAATTGGCTCGCTGCGATTGGCTGATTCTAATTACGTCATCTACTGAAACAGCGCTATGTTCAAATATATTTCCGTTTTCTTTTTGCTTCGGGTGATACACCGAACATGGAGCAAAAACAAACCAGGTATGCCTGTCTGTGTATTTAAAAAACAAGTAATACGTGTCTTATTTATTTTATTGTGCTTCGCGACACCTTAATAGGCCGTGTTTGGTCGATGGTTTTATCGTCTGAGTCTGTTTTGGGGCTTGTCCACCATGTGAAACCTACGGTCACGCAAAGTAACATTGAATAACACTCAGGTTTTAGTGTTGCAGAATTTTCAGAGGATATATTTTAGAGGTGCAGTGACTCCAAAGACCCTTTTCAAGTCGATTGTTTCTCTTTTAAATTCGACATATCGGAAACAGTTTTAACATGAAGTAACGAGACTGGACATGTAGCAGACATCCATAATCCAGGCCTTCAAACATGAACAATATAGTCTAAATCCACATGTAATTACCCAGACATGCATTATGCCATGTGCAGAAAAATTGAAAAAACAAATACAAATGCAAATCACCATACTTGTGGAATTTGGCTGTAATTACACCACTTCAGCAACTGTAGAGGCAATCTCGTGCATTTAAAAATAAAATGGGAAAAAAACATCACTTATTCAAGCAAGAAAAAAAATTATTAAAGTTAATAATGCATTTCTATATTTTAGTCCTTTTTAGGTACATATTTAGTTCTATCTTTTATCTACAAGTGATACTGAAATTTTGTAAACAGTTCTGTAAAATAGAGTTCTTAAACTAAAAAATGAGCCTATTTGAGAAATGATACGAGGTGAAACTTGAATTTTTAACACTGATGTTCACTTTCGCTTGATCTGGCCCTGATAGCAACAGACGAAAACCTTGTTGATGATAATATAACTGAGGAGGAGGTAATCTGTCCCATTAATTCATTAGAGTTATAAGGCATCAGGTCCTGATGGGTTTCCATTTGAATATTTGAAAACATTCTCTATAAAGTTAATGAACCCTTTCACCAGCATGATTAAAGAAGCATTAGATAATCAAGCTTTACCAAACTCTATGGTGGTTGCGACAATAACATTATTACCCAAACCAGGTAAAGATGGACATGAATG
The DNA here is from genome assembly GCA_037367365.1 of Apogon talboti. Lineage (NCBI taxonomy): Eukaryota > Metazoa > Chordata > Actinopteri > Kurtiformes > Apogonidae > Apogon > Apogon talboti. Next base: position 5,616,287 of record JAPQRQ010000013.1, on the reverse strand, counting down.
TGGTTCCTACCTCTCAGCGTACTGAATGCGGACTACAAGGTTTTTATCAAAGGTAATTGCTTTGCGATTGGAGAAAGTCATCCCCAAAATTATTCATGCACACCAAACCGTTTTTTTTTTTTTTTTTTTTTTTCAAAAACAGACAGGGAGCAGATAATATACAATGACTGCTCCATACCATAGACACTGCACAGAAACAAAGATATTGTGGTGATTTTATCAATGGATGCTGAGAGGGTTTCGACAGAGTAGAGCTGAGGTTCCTGCTTCACACCCTGGAGGCTATGAATTTTGGGGATACATTAATTTGGTATATTAAAACACTTTTCTAAGCACCCAAAGCTCAGATTATATCTAAAGGTATTTTATCGCAACTTTATTGATATCCACCAAACAGAACATATCACACTCCTTACAGATTAAACTAGTTTAATGGTGGGGTTTCTGACATGTGTCAAATGTGTAAAACATCTGTTTGGACTTTTCTACTCATATTTTTGCATTGTCCAGTCCTAGGAGACTTTGTCCTGACAATTTCTGAAATTTCAAATATTCATATTAATTCTGACCCTAAAATCTGGATACTTGATGATGTCAGCTCCTTGAACATGATGCATTATAGGAAATATTTTATCTGAAGTCTGAGGAATCCTCTGAAATAAAATACTGCATGAATGAACTTCTGTTCTACTGCACTCCTGAGAAAATACTCTATTCTGTTAGGGGAAACTTATAAACTTTGAGTGGATATGGGCACCCTTTTTGAGCGCCTAGCCATTAATAGACTGTAATGGCAACCACTTGGAACATGGGCTGGTTTTGTGCACATTATTTACATACTATGTGTATACATTCCTAATATTCATATCTTTACAAAAAACTATAATTGCAGTATCTACAATTCAGTTGTTTGTAGTCGTACCTTAATGATCAGATGAAAAATCATCTTAAGATGTTTATAACGTAAATCTCAATGGCAAAGTACATCATGAGAGTAGAAATATTACTACAGATAGTCACATTGGCCTTAATTTCTAAGAAGAATTGAATTACAGATGTATCCAGTCTCACCATGGCGCATTAATATGGTTATTTGTACTTTTTTTTAATAGAATTTAAGGTTCTGTAAATGTAGTTTGCACTAGCATGATCAAAATTTAAGATCTTGAAATACAGTTTGTACTCATAAAAACATTATTTTGAATGTCATTACCAACTAGCAAGAATATACTTTTAATATAATCATAGTGTTGCTGTAAGTGCTGAGTGATCAAATATGTTATAATAGTCAACCATGATCTAAGGTTGTGCATTAAAAGGGTTTGTCTCCTTTCTGTACCTACCTGGTCCACTTTCATAGACTTACTGAGAAATAGTTGAATTTTTGATTCCCAGAAGGTTCCACCTTATGATCCATATACTGATATTCTACAACTATCTAAACCTCCAGATGCTGCTACAGCCGTAGCTGAAGTCACCCCCATCTGCCATCACCTAGCACCAGCAAGATTTCCTAAAAATCACATCATATCTCTTATGCAATTTTATCAACTTATATAATCATTTGTTCATATAATACTTAAATAGTGCATTTAATACATATCCAGCTCCATATAATGACCAAACATGACCTTTGACCTGAAATCATGTTGCAAAATCATTAGGTTTGACTTTTAAAATCTAAAATAACATTGTTGCCCACCTTGTAGATTTTATTGCTTGAAATATGTTAAACACACTATATTTATACATAAAATTTATCAAGTTCAGTTCAGTTCAGTTGACTTTATTAATACCCGTAGTTAGATTTGTTCTGCAGTAACAGGAGATGGCATCTCAGACATTCCCAGACACAGGACAAAACAAGCATCCCAACTGATTACCTATACACGTCTTAGAAATATGAAAAGAATATAGTTTTATTACTTAATAAATGTAACATCTACTTTTTGTTCCATACATGATCTTATTTCTTAGTATTACAGACATTATCATGCTAAAAGGTATCCATTTTGGAGATGCTTAAAATTACTGTTTTGCGTCAGCCACTGAGTCGTGCATCACTGAACATGGTCCAAAATGATTTTCTAGACATAATTATGTATTTTACTGAGCCAGACACCTATTTTTAAAATAAATCCAAAGCGGGCAAAACCGATACAAGATACAGAGAACATGTCCTTTGCTTGATTGTTTCAAACAAGTGAAAAGTGTTGTTTCTGATGTTGCTCTCAAAAACATTAATATCACTTTATAATGTTATAGTTGAGCACATATACAGAACACATGTACTTTAGTGATTTAATCTTATTTATATGGAAAAAGCTGCTTTTAAATTGTTTGGCAAAATCAACGTGTTTTTAGTGAATTCAAATACTTTTTGTATCACTCACAGTGACTATATCTAAGTAAACTGTTGTCTTGGTCCGTCCGTGTTCTTCAGTATGGTGAAGACCCCCTGCAACAGTGATGGAGCTCAGAGGAACAGATACCGGCAGTCGCACCGCAGCCACGTAGGAGCCGTTTCATGCCTTAGCTTGACCTCAGCATTGACAGCACGGCGGCTCAACACCAGCAGACGAGCTCCAAGGGCACACAATATCACCGTGAGTCAACAAAGGCCTTTGCTGTCATGTTTATTTCAGGCAAAAGCATTTCCATAATCACTTCCTCTTTTCCCCTGTCCAAAGGATAAGGTGAATCCTGAACACCTGGCTGCACTGGTGACAAAAGAGTGGCAGCTGTCCTATGTTACTCCACTCTACCAGTTCAGACACACTCAGCTGAAGAGCTACTCCCAGCAGCTTTCAGCTTTTATCGCTGCAGAAAAGCAAGGCATGGCAGTAGAGGTGGAGGAACCACACCACAGCTTTAAAGTCTCCTTCTCCGTGGTGCACGGGATGGCAGAGGCGGAAGAAGATGCTGAGACCGTCCTCATACAGGTGTGCTGTAATGTTTTTCCTTGCATGTGTGATTTCCTATGCTGCTATTGACAGCTTGATTTATAGGTGTGCATTTTAGGCACAGCCAATAACAGGTGATTTTAGAACATTTGACCTGGCGCAAAAA
>JAPQRQ010000013.1:5577437-5606407 GCA_037367365.1 Apogon talboti | reverse complement strand
ATAAAGTGTGTGGTGAGGGGTTTTACAGCCTTAAAACATATATAATAATTGTAAAAAATAAAGCTGACTACTTCGCGTATTTCGCCTATTGCGGGTTATTTTCAGAACGTAACCCCTGCGATAAACGAAGGACCATTGTATATTGTATAACCAGCTGGAGCAGCAATTTTTTGATCAATATTAAATGTATCACCATTCAAACTTGTAAATGAAAAGCTGTGAAGCATAGAAATCATATTATGCATGTGTAAAAGGGATACTCAGTTGGTACAGTCCCCAAAGACAAATATCCCAACATAATGATTTGTTAAATTTTCAATGAAAATTAAATGTAAAATGACTGTTCATTAAAACTATAACTCAGACAACAATAAATGTCTAATCAATAACAACATGGCTTTTCTGTACATTGATCAACTGTACTATATAAGCCATTAGATGGTCTGGATTCATGCAAACCAAACTAACATTGAATCCTGTTTTTATTATTGGTTTTTCCTTGAGAATGAAACCAACTGAGCATCTTGGTGAGCAGCTGGCCTCTGCAGTACTCACTATGTGAAAAGATACACTGTTCGGCATTCATAGTGTTGCACATTTAATGCATTAACACTTGCCTGTAGAAGGAGGAACCCTCCACCTACTGCAGTCGCGGCTATTTTCCCAACTCTCTGGAACAGGTAACCAGCACACCTGTAAGGCAAGATTCAGATCCTTTACAAAGGTAAAAGTACTAGTACCACACTGAAAATGCATTAGACATTGTACTTGAAAAATTGCCTAGTTAAGGTGATTATTATTCTTAAAATATGATGCGATATCATGTTTGATTTGTAATACTATTAAAGTTGTGCTTTACTACTGCATATACTACTGTAGAGTTCATGTATCATGTTTGTAAGATCATTATACAGTATGTGTGTAGAGTTGCTGTGCTGTGGAAGTCATGTACAACAGTTGTGATTCCAATTTTCTGGCATAATCCAGGAGGGTTCTTGAGGAGGAACGTTAATCAGTTTATCACAATCATTCAAAACGGACACATAAGCGGGTTTCACTGGACAGGATGGAGGTGAAATATGAAATGGTGCACGATAATTCAATGTTCTCAAACAAATGTAGCTAAGTACAAAGCACAATTTTTGACAAGTAGCTGCATAGAATGGAAACACTCAAGTCATTTCTACCATATTGGATAGTTATATTACACCACAGACAATAAAATGGCACCACAATGTTAAAGGTTATGTTGTTATTAATGTAACACTAGAATGAAGACGTCCCCCAGGGCTTACCATCCAGTCACCCCACCCATCATGAGCTGCGTGGCCACAGAATACTTCTCAGCAATCGGGCCAGAGTTGCTCCCAAACACCCTGCTCCACCACTGATGCCTCCGGGCATATTCTGTCAGGTCCACCACCTCATACACCTCATCTTCACTCTCTGGGTCGTCCTGACCTGCTTTGAATAAAAGATAAAATAATAAGTATCACCACTGAAGTGACGACTTTCAGAAAACAGCAGAGTAGTGGGTGTTTTAAACAGTAAATCCCTCACTACCTGACCTAATTTCACCTCATGACTGTTTAGCATTGCTATTTGATGCTTCGGTATATAAATGACTTAACAGGCTAATGCTAGCTAGATAGCGTCAAATGGCTACCAAGCCAAAAATAATGCTCAATTCATTCCATTTTCATTTGTCATTATTATTTAAACCCACAATACACTTTGAATTCATTGTCGCTTGTGTAAAGGTATCAAATTGTGGCATTAAAAAGGGCAAACGCGCCGGTATTTCAGCCTAACAAACTCACTAACCTTCTCTGTGATCCGCCGTCGCCATTTTGGTGAATCTGGTTATGTCACCAGGATGTTGACAATACTTGCCCACGCCCACTACGTGATGCTCTGCCACGTCAGTTAAAATGCTTTGATCTCGGTTGATTAGGCACAGTAATATTGCAACTTTATCATTAAAATGCTGCAGCTTTTCCTTGCGTGCGATACAGCTTGTTCGGGACTTTGCAGGGTGCAAACAGACACTACAATGTATGCAAGGTGCGGAACAAATGATGCTCTGCACTGATCGTTTAAGCAGTCATTGATAGAAAACGGCCGCTATAACCATGTGTCAGTACTTGTTAAAAGATAGGAGATATTTTAATGCAAGTAAAGTATTATCAATCTGGGAAAGCGAGAAAATGCATTCTAATGTGTGACACTGTCAGACATCATTTATCAACAACGTGCTTTTAATGCAACACTTCTAGAATAATCGTGGTATAAAGATGAGAGGTTTGCAGAGAAAATATGAATATTGAAGATAAAAGAATGATATAGCAAGGGAGGTCATATGGTGGGATGTCGGCGCTCCCATTGGCTAAAGAGGGAAGAGAGGGCGTGGCTAGATCGGCGCGTGGGTTCGCTTGGGTGATACAATTATAACAACTTTATCTTCGCGGCCGTAACGCATTTTATTGTCAAATTCTCATATCTTGGATATTATACTCAGTTATTCGCATTCAGACACAGGAACAATATCACTTTGTGGTGAAAATGTGACGTTTGAGGATCTACCCGGAGAGCGCTTCTGTCCCCCCGAAAGGATTTACTATATCGAATCGCATCTTTTCATCCTGGGAAAAAGTTTTTGATCATTTTGTTTCCATCGGTTTTTCTTCTTTGATTCGGCGGAGCGAATCGTTTGTCCCCGCGTCGCGATTTTCCATGCAATCGTGCGGTGTGTCTCTTGCCGTTGCTGCCTGCGCTGCTGCTCGGAGTCTCGGCTCGGCTTCTTGTGGTGGTGATGAGGAAAAGAAAATGGCGGCGGGAAAAGCGAGTGAAACAGAGGAGGACTTTCCGACACTGACAGCCCAGGAGAGGGACAGTTTGGTCGGGATTGACAGGTCGGAATAGTAACCTCGTGCACTCACATTAACGTACAGTTTGAAATTAAATTGTTAATCATCCCTTGCATGTCGAAAAGCTATGTGAACCGCTCTGCAAGTGATACTGAGCCGCCTATGTTGTCTTCTTGCTTGCAGCTCACTGTTTGGATTTCAGAAGCTTCATGAAGATGGCGCCAGAACGAAGGCCCTATTAATGAAGGTAGCAATTCTAACTGTATTTATTTCAACACCAAGCAGCAACCTGTCCAGTGACCACACTCCAACCCCTCCGCTAACACACAGGGCAGTGAATTTGCTGTCAAACTAGCTAGCCAGCTTGAACGCAAGTGGCCCACTCACTATGGAGACCAAGGCCAGCTAGCCGCAGCCCCTCTTTTAGCCAGTGAGCTAGCTTGCTAGTTAGCTGCTCTCATCCGATGTACAGCGACCCTGCACCTGCGGCTACGCGGCGTCGCTAGCAAGAATAGCAAACTAGCTGTGGCTCTCTTGTTTTAACAGGGCTGTTAACGTACCTTTAGTTAATGTTTGTCAGGCAACCGCCCATGTTAGGTTGATAGCCATTATATGAAACACATCTTTGCATAATGTTGCACGTATTTGCATCGCTTATAGACACAACGTCATCATGATTAAGTGTAACCTTAGCATATTGACTGGTGGAATCGTTGCACTTTAATTAGGAAAGTTTTATGTCTCGACGAGATGTTTTTTTTATTGCAAACTTTAGAGTCTCTCATCCAGCCACGTAAAATGACAGTGGCCTTAAATGGCCGTTTGGCTACGGTAGTTGTTACACTGCTGGAAGTAACGTCAACGCTTAAGCCGTGTTTTAGGGTCCACCAAATTCAGCTCCCTCGTTTTGTCGCTTGGTTGAGGTGAACGTATACTACGTAGCATTGGTCCGGTGTCCTGGCCCAACCTGGTGCCAAGTTGAATTTATGAATTGCATGGCTTTACTGTACGTACATGTCGTGCACTGGTAGTTTTATCATTTGTGAACGAGTTGACAAACGTTACAAGTAACGTTAATGGCTGGCTGCCTGTCCAAGATGGCGGGACATGGCGGAGTGACACCGATAACTATATACCCAATTTGATATGAATATGTGGTTGCGTGTTGTCTGTGAATGATCAAAGTGTGTCTCCACTTTCCTCCCGGTTCGTGTTTGTCGGTTAGGACGTGTTTCTCTTGCAGACCTAGATGGTGTCACTGCCCTTTGTTTACAATTTTTGTGGAGCCTGTTTGGCTGTGCCTGGGCTCTCTGTGTGCTCGGACTAGAAAGCTACGCACAGTCTACCTGTAGGCAACACACTGCGGTGCTACAAAAGGCAGACCTCTTCTCTTGGGCGTTTATTCTGAGCTGTGGATGTGCAAAGGATGATCCTGGCTCGGAGCTCCTCTTTTCAGGGCCCATCCACCAAACACTCGCTAGGTGGTGTGGGATACCTAGGAAGTGCAGCTACTCATCCAGCTACACCGGAGCATTAGAAACCAATGGCCTTATCATCCTTGCTAGGTAGTGTAGACGGTGTGCTATGTATTGACCTTAAATTAAACTACAGGATCAGTTATTGTATAAAAATGTCTCTTGACTTATTTACTGTATATCTTGAGAGAGTTTCAAATCAAACATTGATGTAATGGTTGAACAAATAATCTGTAAAAGTAAGAGAGCAGCTTTGTGTTCTTTTGTTTGGGGGCAATAACACAAGGATTGCTCCGTTGTTGAAACAGCATACATTTACGTAAAAAATGACAATTTGACCATGTTACATGTGTTTGGATGTTACTGGCCTTTGATTCAACCGACTCGATGTTCTTTATTCTTACAGTTCTGTGTTGTGTTTGTCACTGTGATATTTAACATTGTCATAAGCCATGTTTAGCTCTGAATTAAGCAGCATCCGTCACCAGGTTTTATGTTGCAGTCCCTTAATAAAAACGCATACAGTAAATATATATATATATATATATATATACACACACACACACAAACTAGACCTTTTCATCATCTCAGAGTACAGCTTGACCATATTTTTTGTCTCATGTCGGGTATATCAGCTAAGATGGCCCACACTATTACAGACTAATAATTGTATTTTATAGTCAAACCACTGCATGTGCATCCATTCACCTCACCCATGTTGATGGAAACATGGTGTTGTGGACCACACTGAATATGACATTAAGGACAATATACAGTATAAAATACGTAAGCCCATGTTTAGCATGGATCTTACTTTCTTATGGCCATCATAACACTGTTGCCCTTCCAATGTGTAAGATTGCGTTCTACCATTGACAGATCAACTGTTTTAAGTTTGGTCACAGGAGAAGATGTTCCAGTGATCTACCAATTGATTTTATCTAATGTTCTGACCACAAACAGGAGTTTAAAACTTTAAATAACTGTCGTTTTCCTCTGGTTTAATAAGTAGTCAAATATTTTTGATTTTGATTTAATGCTGTGAAAGCTAGTGTACAGTTTTCTTTTCAAATAAACAAAAGGAATAAAGACAAACTCAAAAAAATACACTACAAATATGTTTTTTGTCTTGTTACATAATATTTGTCTCCATGTTGTTTTCACCTTAATCTGAATGATTTAAATACAGTTATAACCATGTAATTCCCCCTACTTTTGCTCAGGGCCAAAAGTCCGCTTTTGAGCTTGTGGATCGTCATTGATATAAGCTAAATTTTAGTGCGAGAATAACTTGTTGGCCACTCGATCCTCTTTATACCTAGTTAATAACCCTCACAAGTCGCTCTATATGCAAAGAAACACATATGTTGTTTTGTATTGTTGTTTTCAAGTGGTGAGAGGCAACAATGCACTCCATGTACCTTGTCTGCTGAAAATTTAAATAGATGAAGGAAAAAAATCTGAACAATGCATGCTGGGACTATTCCTTTGTGTGTTCCAGGCAAACAAAATTCCCCAAGATTTTTGACACTCTCTATGGGAATTTTCACATTTAGACAAAGCCAACTTACAGGATTAAACTGATATGACACCGTTCTTACACAAGTGAATTTGTACTTTGTTGCGTATGCAGAAGACGTTAACTAGGTGGTCTGTCAATGCCGCCCTGGAAGTATATGTGAAACAAAGGTGATTTATGTGGCTTACACCTGTACGTAAGAGCTTTCAAATTATGATCAGATTATGCAAGATGCAAGAACAGCATTGCTATCAGCAAATGATAGAGAGAACAAATGGTTTCCAAATTGATTTCCACCAGAGGTAAAGAAATCACAAGTAATTGTTGTTTTATCTAGAAACACTCCTGTAGGTCTTAGTTGTTGATTGAATGTCTTCTGCCTCCGTAAAAGCATGCATTGGGAATTACTAAGTGACAAACCTTCATATTTTAATTAAAAAAATCTAGTTTCTTTGTGACTACCCTTTCTGGCATCTTGTGGAGGTTGTGCTGATGCACTGTTGCTCTGTCCTCATGCAGATAAGTGTGGGTCCAGCGTTTCTGACAGAACTAGGTCACTGTATCACCACCAGTAACTAAGAAGCAATGACATAAATTCATAGTATATGGAAGATAAGCTTTTCATCTGTAGTGTTTTTTTTCTAAGCATGAACATACACAATTTTTATTTTATTAATTTTAAGTTTTATTTCAGTTTCTTTTTCTGTACCAGCTTCCACAGAAATGTTTTTTTTCTGACTTGTTACGTTCTTGGCAGAGTTTGGTTGTACTTGCATTGCCTGCACGGGCCTTTTCCAGGTCACAGTGGTCATACCAAAAGATAAGCATCTCAACCATTACCAATACTTTTTAACCTTAGCCTTTGACTATGGCTAGATTACTCAGTTTTGGCAGGAAAATGCTCATAAATAGTGTTTTGTCTTTCAGAGACCTAAAATACAGTCAGTGGAAAATTGAAATGCAAACCAAGTCATCTTAAATTTACTGTTGTTGGTTCATTCATATTTGTGATGTAGCATGAACTATAAGATGTCTTGATTCACTTTGTTTTACTTGTGGAGTCTTGAAACATGTGTAGTTGTACACAAACTTAGTTTTTTATTTTTTATTTTTGGCAGAGGTCACCATGAATGACACTAAATGCTGTATCAGCGTAGCCTTCATCTGCAACTTGGTGATTCAGTCCAAAATAACTCATCCCTTTACGTTTTGTGTTTCCATTTTGATTGACTGTAGATTGCCTTGGGTAATATCGGATCAGAATTAATGTAAACTGTGGGTTTTTCTTGGACTTTGGATCTCTTACATAAAAAATATTTTTAATGGCATGCCCACGATAGATTTCTGACCGGCTCCCTCAATCTGAAGATTAAATTATGAGGTGTGAGGATGAGGGGCCGGGCGGGGGTGGGGGGGGCGTTGTTTGAAGGTAAAATGTTAAGTGACAAAGTGGTGCATGAATGGGGGACAGAGAGACACACTGAAGATCACTGTAATATCAGAATTTGATTAACTTACTGTAAGCTGTGGATAGACAAACTGGTTTTCTGCTTTTGGCATCTGTACGATGTAGGGCTGAAAGATGTGCCAAAAGAATAATAATGTGATTACTTTCACAGATATTGTAATTAAAGTAGGAATGTTATTTTTTAATTGTTAATAAACAAGAATATTGACCCACGTACACAGGTGTCCAGATGCAGCTGTTTTGTTTGTACTCTCAACCCAATATTTGCCATGTGAAATGCAGTATTTCCATTGGTCACACCAGTGTGTCTGCCATTTAGCCAGTCTGTTTGTGTGTATAGCGTTATTTTTTCCCCCCCAACCCCTATTGTATGATGAGCCCCTGTTTTCAACTGATTGTTTTTCTCCTTTGTTTTCTTCATAATTGTGTTGTAGACAGGTGTGTTGTTGGGATGGACATTTAATACAAAAATACTACTTGCCAATTGCTTCGAAGTAGTCAATGACCACCAGCTATTTTGTTAGTTGATGTCACAGTTACGAAGAAAAGATTTTTTATTATGGATCATATTTGTGCAGCTATCTGACAACAGGAACAGAATAATAAGTAAATGAGAAGAGTAATGTGACTGGATTCAGACACACAATGCAAGCACATAGAACAAGAGTACATTAAACTAATAATGTAATGCCTAATGCATGATAGTCACCATCTTCAGTCTGTGTGACAGTCAAAGAGCTAAACAAGACTTGACCTGTGAGCTGTTTGTAGGTTCATCTTCTGCTATACATTAACTCTAAAGCCCTGAAAACAATCGTCTCTTCCTTTTGCATTAATCTGGGTTGCCTATGAGCATTAATTGAACAGGTTGCGATCTCCCAGTGAGCCTAGTCCTTGATCACATATAAGAAAGGATGATAGTTGTAGGAACTAACAAAAAAGTAATACGTTGGCCTTTTAAATATTCAGTAATCATGACCCAGCACTATAGGAGAACATGTGTGAAACCACACCTTCTCCTTGAGTAAGAACTTTACAACAAACCAGTAATTCAGAATGATGTAGAATATTGTTTTTGGTCAATATAAATGCAACAGTGCCTGCAACACACTGCCTATTCCCATCATGACAAGAAGAGGCAATTACCCCACCACTGTCACCATTAAATCTCCAAACATCCGTGGTGGAGACCCTACCACATACAAAAAAGACTCCTGCATCTAATACAACTGTAGTGACAAATGTACGACACCTAAAAAAATTAGTTATAATACTATAATTATTAGAATATCAATTAATACATTGACTACTGTCATACTTAAAGTGTAATGTTTGACTGCAGCAAAAGGCAAAGTGACATTTTCAAAGAATACATTAAGCACAAAAGTGTCACAATATGGAAGTCAACTAATGGACAGTGCTTAATTAACAGGACTTCACTGTATCAGGTCAACTTGAAACTTCAGTCCTAACTTGTTTTCATATCCTCTGCACTATGTGATGGACAGTCCAGTGTCCATAAATGTCAATAGCAGTAAACAGTCAGACTCTGGGCAAAAATTAAGGTGTGAGATAAACTTGTGTGATACTCTTCTTCAGTATTTGCTCTACCACCACCTTGAACACTTTTACATACCTGTTAGGATCACATTGATCTCCCATTTTATTCAGTAATTCTACATGTCTTGCTTGTGTTTTTGGAATCAAAATAACCAAGTAACGAGTAAAGGACTGTGACATTTCCGAAACCGTGAAGAGGAAAAAGCTGGCTTTCACAAAGACCTTATGAGAGTGCTGTTTATGTAGAGAACCTTCAAATAAAAGCTACATTATGAAGTTTCCTTTGCACACTGTTAACATCCTTTAGTAAAGTTGTAGTCCATCTCTTGGCAGCCTCATTGGAGAGTTTACTCAGATATTTTCAGTGTCCTTGTTCCTCTGTAGCTAATTTGTTCCCCCTATGTCTGCTGCATGTTGTCTTGGTAAAAGACACTCTTAAACACTTCTTTTCTCTCTCAATAGCCATTGACAATAAATGTATTGGATTATCTTACTGCTTCTTGGCATTGATGATACTTCTCACTGAGAGATAAGAGCTGGCATTTGTGCGGTTTTGTCTTTTTGAAGATTAAAGGTAACACTGGTCTACAAGTAAAATGCTTCCATAATAAAAGTAGTGACATTTTACCACGTATGAGTCCCTGATAAAGAAAAATGAAGTCTAAAATGCTGGTTGGCTGAAGTTTCCAAGATACAGTCTTGGGTCAAAATGTGAAATTTGAGAATTAAGGAGAGAATGGGTTTTACTCAATAGGAATATTTGTGTCAGAGCTACCAGATCTACCTCAAAACACTGTCTGCACATTACAATACATTCACTTTACAGGTTCTGTCTAGTGGAAGATTTATAAATCTGTTGTGTCAATGCACATAAACCAATATATATGTGTAATAGCACTATCATGTACATTGAAAACATCAGTAAACCCGAACTTTTGTCATTTGTTTTACCATTAATCTTATTAACATACATAACATTTAGCACATTTAAGCTCTGAAGCAGATAATTTGTAAATTTCTGCCTCTTTGGCTTTCAGTGGCTGAGCAGCATTCAGCATTGCAGACCGCTGAATTATCTTTTGAAGTGATCTCAGTGTGCCATCAGAGAATCCTGAGTGCAAGTGTAGGTCACTGTCGGTTGTAAGTGCCTTGGTGTGGGAAGAGTCACGGACAGTATGTGCATACATTTTAAAGATATGATGATGGTAAGGGAGCTGACCTTTCTTTAAAGTTGCTCTGAACTGGCATTAAAATGAAGCACACAAACAGGACACTGTGGTTATGTCTTGCATCTCACTTTATCAGGACTCTGCATGTGGTGGTCCTCTAATATTCTCATTGCTGCTCACTGACACTGAAATATAAGGTTGACAACCACAGTACACTTAACCTGATACAGTAGGATAGCTATAGATGATGGTGGGTGTAATTCCAGTGTCGCGGTAAAATGGCATTTACAGCATCAAGACCATGAATATTCATTCATTTTATTCTTTACATCTGTATATTTTAGGGCTGTGCTCAAAAAATCGATAGGGGAATATATTGTTGCGAGCTTCTTGACAATACACGTATCGATACGGAAGCTCCAGAATCGATACTGAGACTCAGTATCTAACTATACAGTACAGATATTCATGAAAAAAAAAATATTTGAGAGCGGCTCCTTGCAATGCATTACCCACCTTGACCAGAGATGGCTGTAAACTGGATGCGTTGCTAAAAGACGAAAAAGAAAGCACAACATGGAGGAAGACGGTGAGAGTGAGAGGCTAGTTTCACCACCAGCCAAATTCAAGGCACAAATTTGGGAGCACTATGGATTTCTCAAAATACCAGGAAAGTCGGAACTGGACCAGAGCCCTGCATGGGCCGCATATTTCTGTCTGAGCCTGACACAATTGCGCCCGAACCCAATCAGTTAAATCCAAAAAAAAAGGAAAACCACAGGTACACTGCAAATTAAGATGACGCGACTGAACCCAAGCTCCTAAAATTTTATCCGAACCTGGCCCAACCCGTCGGGTCCTGTTGGGCTCGGGTCGGGTTACAGTCCTATAAACTGGACAGGGTACACGCAGTATGCAAGCATTGTCGTACTAAACGTCTTCACATAACCAGACATCACCCCGAACATCCGCTAGCAGGTGAAGCTAGTTGCAGCACAAACGCAAAACAGTCAACTTTGACAGAATTTTAAGACAAAATTCCTCAGGTTTTATTGATTCGTTGCTCTATTAACTGTCATCGCCTTGTTGGTTGAAATTTTTCACTGGCAGTTGTGTTGTCTTACCTCTATTATTGTCATGTTCAAAGGCAGCTATAAAGTAATTGCACAACAGGCTGGTAAAGAAGGCCAAGTTTAAGTTATTTTAATTTTATTTTTATTTTCATACTACTACTAATGTCATGTTCAAAAGCTTATTTAAGTGTCTACTGTGGTATATAGTCACTGCACTGCAGTGTAGGCTGACAAAGGCGGCCATGGAAAAACATTTTTGAATCAATTTTCTATATTCTTTTTTTTGATATTACCAGTTGGTTAGATTTTGTCATTAACTAGAACAACTTTCTGAGTCTGACACTTGGAGTTGCGGCTTGCTCTGTTAAGCTACCAGTTGAATATGAATCATAACTAAGATTTATTATTGTTCTTATGTTAAGAACATTAAGTACCTGGTATTTTTGCAGTCCAGCATAGTAAAAATATCCATTGAGTATACATTTACGACTGTTTTTTATAAAATGTATTGTGATACGTATCGTATCTTGAGGTTGTTGGCAATACCCAGCCCTAGTATATTTTCTGCTGTCAAAAAGTACAGATATATACGGAAACTATTGTGCAATTTTATGGGAAGTATAGCACAGTGCATTATGTTTACTTAAAATGGAGTATATATCTTACAAAATTATTTTGGTCTCATGCTTACCTAGACTGTCTCACAGCACGTTGTCTTTTGTAGTTGCTTGCGATTTGTTGATGATTTCAGTCAGCATTTTCCACTCCCTCTGCTATCTCCAAGTCTGCCTTACTACATTAAACAACAAGTTATAAGGCATGTCTGATTGTGGTTCTTTGTGGCCATGTCTTTTGCAGATATTAGGCAGTTTTATTGCTAGGGTTTGACTCCCTCAGTGTGCAAATGTTAGTTAGCCAGTAAAAGTTCCTCCCTGACACTTTTTGCAATGACACTGCCTCTGCATCTGTGGCTTAGTATTGCTCAAGAAAGGTCGGATTGGTAAAAAAAAGTACAGACACGCTCAAGAGTTTCCTTTCCTTTACAGAATGATAATGCATGCAGCCTGACCTTTCCTCTGTGTTGGACCAAAACTGAAATGAAGTATGGAATAGGTGTTGGTATGTGAGACATACTCAGAGTGCTGCAAAACAGACATTACTGTAAATCGTGTGAGGCAGTTTGTACAAAAATGTGAGAAATGGTTTTTAAGAATGGCAGATGAGACATATGTGATGGCACACAAGAAGATTCTGTACTAATACATGTAATGTTATAATTTGTTCCCTATTTAAGCATTGCAGCTGTTGTTTAAGCTATGATACGGTATGGCAGTATACGGAGGGCTCTTATAGTGCAGGAAATTAGAACTAAACTTATCAAACAGATTACTGAGCATGAAGTTGTAACTAGAGGTCGACCGATATGGGTTTTTCTAAGGCCGATGGCGATTTTTAAAAAATTTGGTCAGCTGATGACTAATGTCTACAGCCGATTTTTTAGGCTGATATTTAAGGTCAATTTAAAAAAAAAAAAAAATTAAAGCACGTAGACCATAAAATGCAATTGAACCAAGCAGATAATTAAGATTTTTATGCAGCAATATAAATGAAATTATTAATACCTGCACACATAGTACTCTTTTAACATTTATTGAACTTAAAATGCTGCCCACGGGTGCCTGATCAAATATCTTAGAATATTTTTACTACTGATCAAATATCAAAAAAAAAAATTTAAGGCAGATGGCCGATTTTGAAAAAAATCAAATGTATCATTCTACATCAAGTTATAACTTGGGATGGATAGACATATCAGCTTTGTTTTTAATAACATCTCTTTTCACTAATGACAGTGTCTGACGGCTGATGTTTGTCTGTAGTTATATTACCAGTATTTCATAACTTACATCCAGGTTACATTTAACAGTCTCTGATCAGTGATTGGTAATTACTGCTAGTAAGGTAGATTTTCTTACAGTCTGAAACATAGGCAAGGACCATTTAAAAAAAAAAAAAAAAAACTACGGGGTCAAGTCAAGCAGTGACACGGTTACATGTTTCGTGTTCAATGGGCTCTAACTTTGTACGTATATAACCTATATCTATGTGTGTCACATATGTCTGTAGGTATTTGTAAATACTTTAGTAAGGATGATGATTGCATTAACTAAGATTTTTGACCAAAAATTAAAAAAAAATGTGCTTGGTGACACGGTTTCATCAAAATGTCACTGATTTTGACAAGGTTTACGCCAAAGTGCTTAACATGTGGTTCCCACAGGAAATTCACTAAAATTTTCCTATGATGTGTTAAATAACATATTAAGCTACACTGATGGCAAAATTTAGGAAAATATATTTGAACCTTTTGGGATTTAGGGTAACACAGTTTCAATGGGCATAGTGACATGGTTTCAATTCTTGATACTATTTTGATGTAAGGACCAATGTGTCTAGAAAACAAGTCAAATATTTTTAATACAAGCATTTATTATACATCAGTCATAAGCTTACAAATGAGTGCATACAGAACAGGATAAGAGAAACTTTGATATTTCACATAGATAGATGTGCATGTTCCCTTGATCTCACCATATGGGACTGCAGCTTTAAATCAGTTCAGTTATGTTTTACAATGAAGAAAAAAAACAAATAAACAGAAACAAACCCTAGCATCAGATTCACATTGTTATTTTAAACACCACTATACACCCAGATTACACAATCAGTGCATCCTGTCTCTCAACATCTCATACACTAGTGCAGTTGGCTGCTACAGTCAGGACTGGTCAAATGCACATGATATGTTTCCTATTGGAAGACTGAAAGTGGCTGTGACCACGTTTTTGTGTCGCTATGGGGAGACTGAGTGAAAGCACTGGGGTTGTCACGTAAGAGGAAATAATATGCAAGTCTCTTGAGAGAATTACACCAATCTAAGCTTGTACACCTTGCACCAGTGACTCCTTCCAGTCTGTTATTTTTAGGAAAGTAGTAAAACACTTAATGGAGAACAATCTTCCATCTGCAAATTTAATACCTGCAATCAAAACAGGAAGATGGAAATATTTTCGGTAAGATCTCTAAAATACAAGTCCTTATCTACAGCAAACTCCATTCCAGTAAGTTATTCGAGGGCTGATATTTATCTCCTGAAAAGAAATTTAGTCAGCTTTGCCAAAATTATGGAGCTGGCGCCTGACGTCAGCTGTGCAGTGACTTTGAAAAGTTCTGTGTGTGACATTATGTTCTGTAACTTCAGGTGTGTCTCACTCTCACATGCACTGCTTGTTTGTGTGTCTCCACCAGGCTGTCCGCTGCTATGATTCGCTCATCCTTAAAGCCGAGGGCAAAGTGGAGCCCGAGCTTTTCTGCCAGCTCGGGCACTTCAACCTCCTCTTGGAAGATTACCCAAAAGGTGAGTAAACCCCACCTGTTCTCAGTTCAGGACAGGTATCAATTATTAGTAATCAATTGTGTCTAAACTTAGAATAACAGGATTCTTTATTGGAATTCCCTTTAATTACAATTTTGAGAAATACATAAACCAAATGGCTCCCCAACGGTTTTATGAAGTAAGAAAATGAACTTGCCACTTAATTTTTTTTTTTTTTTAACTTGATTTGCAAATATGACTTGAGACATTTGTGATGCAATTTTTTACAGTGGAAATTGAATAATCGCCTACAGGCACATTAGTCTCGATTCCACTCTGAATTTGCACAGTCTCTATTGAACCTGTTGTGGTGACACAGATTAACTCAGTGCTTCTCTCTTTGAATCACAGCATTATCTGCATACCAGAGGTACTACAGTTTACAGTCAGACTACTGGAAGGTAAGACGCACAAACAGACTCATTCAGTTAACCGTACTCTCATGTTCCATTTACAGTCAGACTGTCACCCACTCAGGAAGCATATACGGTCACATTTGGGTTAGATTAAGGTGTAAGGTGCGGTTTCACGTTTCATATTTGAGTCATGTTGAGTTTTCTTTCCTGTTGCAAAGAAATTTAGTGGTGAGAGTAGATAGTAGCTTTTTTATGTTTTTAATTTTACTGCTTATTGTAATTTCCTTATACCTGTCTGCTTTTACACAGAATGCTGCCTTTCTGTATGGCCTAGGAATGGTCTACTTCCACTATAATGCCTTTCAGTGGTGAGTACTACATTTTTAAATTAATGTTCACAAAAGGTAGGAAAATGATCAACACACAGCGCTCTTTTCTTGGAACTTGCTTTTTCAGCTGCTGCTTGCAATCTGCAACAGTTCTATATGAACATATGACTGTCTGCTAAAGTTAAAAAAACATTTAATTATATTGCCCAGTATTATACAGGTGATACATGTACATTCCTTGTCAAATCTGGTCACACCATGACTGTGCCATTTTAAAGTAGAATAACAGAAACGTCAGATGGTCAAGATTTCAGAGAGACAAATGTAGACGTACACCTGAAGTCACAGAAAAGGCCACCTATTTCTTGACTGCAGAAACCATCCTTCAAAGAGAAAGGATCAAATAACTGTGCAGTTCATGCTAATGGTTGAACACTTATGATGGCTGAATGTATTGTGAAATTAACAAATAAGCATAATGGAACATGAGATCCATTAAAGAAAGATAGCCTCCACAAAAGAGCATTTGTGATTGTGATGTCAGGATTACATACCTCTGCTGTATGTTTTTGTGTGTGTATTGTTACCCTCTGAAAAACAGCTTTTGAGTCAGGCTGTCCTATTTTGTTTCCATGGAAACACTGCAGCCAGATAACATTCAGTTCTGGCTGAATTGCCAATAAGAATCAGGCAGCTTAAAACCTCTGGACAGATAGAGTCAGATGCAAGCATCAGCACTTACGCTTATTGTTTTGAATGGCTGCAGCCAAGCTTCAGGGAAAAAAAACTGTTTCCCAGGCTCACATACATCCTAGACAAATATTTTTTAACATCGTCAGACTCCACTATGCCAGACACATTTCTAATTACAAATGCAGCCTGTCAGTCACTACAGTCTCCCAGTCAGGTATGGCAAATAAAGCCTGCATTGACTAACTTTCAGTTTTACTTGTCTATTGATTCAGCTGCCATCTGATTGTGAAGCAAACACAGCAAATTAAGTGGAGATACTTTCTCAGTCGCTGTGGGAGAACATCTTTAGTATTCAGTGTGCGATGGCACTCTTGTAGCGTGACTTGAATCAGCATTCATTGTCTGACCAACAGAAAATACTGCAGCTTAACTGTGCACCTGATGTTCAACTCTTTTGATCCCGAACAAAAAGCACTTAATGTCTGACTTTTAACTTTAGTCCATTTTGGGTTCAGTTATATTTGACGTTAGTGTTCCCCATCCTCTCTGCAGGGCAATCAAAGCATTCCAGGAGGTGCTGTACATCGACCCAGGGTTCTCCAGAGCCAAGGAGATCCACTTACGCCTGGGACTCATGTTCAAGGTCAACACAGACTATGAGTCAAGCCTAAAGGTCAGTCCATCCAAAACACTATCACACATTCAAGGTTTAATGTCTTGGATTAAATTAATTCTGTCATATGTGCGCTAATGCGGTAGCTCCTCTTTGAAGAAAAAATCTACCTCTAGAAGTATTAAGTTAAAACTATTCTTATCAAATAGTGTAAGCTCATCGGCTCAAGAATGGCATATGGAAAAAAAAAATATTTACAAGTAATTATTTGACTCTTCATTCTTTGTACCATTTGTGCTCATAGAGATGTGAAAAGAGTCTCGTATTGTTTCATAAAGATATTAAATATAACTTGTCAGAAGAACTTGTCGCCGAGTGGAACAGGAGATAATAGGGTTCCGCTGTGACATTGCCAAAGAGTGACAGTATAGCCGCTAGCAGTTAATGACAGAAGAGGCTGCGTAATGCACCAGCTATTCCCGTCACGCTGAAAATCCAAGCAGTCGTGAAGCACATGACTAAGCATAAACACTGGAACTGCTTTTGTTTGTTGTTTTTACTAACGTGTACCGATGTTCTCCCACAGCATTTTCAGCTGGCTTTGATTGACTCCAACCCCTGCACTTTGTCCAAAGCTGAAAGTAAGCATCTTCTTTGAATCGCATTGCATTTATTCTGTATAGATGAATTTTTTTATCGAATGCCACAGGGTGTTTGGCCGATAATCACATGTATCGCAGTGTAGTGAAATAGTGTGAGTACAGGAGAAAAGGGAAAAAAAAGTGCATATTTGTTATGTAACTTGGATAAAATGCATCCAAAACAAAAGCCTTTCGTAGAGTGCAGTGCTCAAGGGAGTCCCCTTCACTTCTTTAGCCAACAGATTTGTTTTCTTTCTTTTAAAATAAAGAAGCTCTGCGTTAATGCAAATACTATCTCCCTGCACAAAGCGCTGATTATGGTCAGCTGCCGGGGTTCAGTCAGGGTAAAAACACCAGCATCATTTGATATGCAGCTGCCATCTCATCTCGCCCGCCCCTCTACCTGTTACCTTGGAGACAGCAATTTTCATTTTTGCCCAGCCTCTCACTGTTTGCCTTTCCCTTTCTGTGTCCCCCTCATTTATGTTCTCACTCACACACATTGCAAGGGCAGCCCCAGTCTTTCTTCCCCTCACTCTCCCTCTATCTCTCTCTCTCTCTCTCTCTCCCCCTCCCTCTCTCCATCTGCTGAGAGTCACTCAGGCAGCTTAGATCAGACACTGCAGCGCTCCAGACAAAGGAAGGTGCTGTTAGGAGCACAGCTACCTATCTGGTGTGTTACACTTAATGTAGACAGACAACCTTGGGCTGCTAGCATCTGTTTATTGACAGCGCTGCACTACTTTAGAAAGCCTTGACAAGACTATGAGGAGGACCAACTCTAAAAAGGGGTGGGGAGCTTTTCTAAATTGTCTAATAATCTAACATGTGTTTTTCTCTCTCTGCTTTTTTTTACAGTTCAGTTCCACATTGCTCATTTATATGAGATTCAGGTAAGTGTCTGCTCATTTACTCAATCTATGCTTAGTTTTGTTTCCTCCTGATAAACAGTAGTTTTTATTTTCCTGTCATCTGTCAATGTTAGAGTAAGTGCTGCGTGTTTATTGAATGTCGAGTGCTTAGGTTATGTCTGGTAACCCACTTACATTCTTAAATCACAGGGCATCTAATTGCCGGGGTAGCCCTTTTTTGTATTTTGAATCAGGTTCTAACAAATTGAGGAGGGTGCGTGAGTGGGTGGGTGGCGTGCGGGAGGGGATAGGAGATTACTCTCAGTCGATCGGCAGGGTTGCCACGGAAACAAGAAAGTCTGTCTCCCCCTCTTTTGTATGCTGGTGGTCTCTCTCCTTATGTCTGTTTCAGTAGAGAGGTACAGTAACACTTGCCAACTCTGGGAGTAGCAGAGATCCACTGCTAGTGTTTTCCTTTTTAGTTGTGGGGTTTTTTTTGGGTTTTTTTTGGTGCTGTGTCAGAACACAACCCTGCAGTGCATGTCTCAGTCTTGCCACTCAGCTGCAAGTATGGAATAAATCTAGAAGGCCACAACTTTTCTTTTATGCTGCACAGAATCACAGCCAAATGATGGACAAGAGGAAGGGACTGAGGTTGTTGCGGATTGAGGGGTTTTGGAAAAAAAAATGAATACAGTGTCTGATCTCCTTTGTCACATCTTCTGTTGTACAGAAGAGATACCGGGCTGCCAAGGAGGCCTATGAGAGCCTTCTGCAGACAGAGGATCTACCTGCACAGGTGAAGGCCACTACCCTGCAGCAGCTAGGTAAGAGTGTGAAAAGACTTCCTCTCTTTATTAGGTCTGATGTAGCATTGCTATTTGTCTTTATATTGTATTAAGATCATACTCTACAGCCATTAAATGTAGAAATCTCTCACAGCTGTAGGTGTGATAAATGTGATAAATCATTCCAATGCAATTCAGTTTGAAATAAATATATATTTGCACAAGGGTTTCGATTTATTTCAGTTTATTATATATATTTCTATTCTAATTCTAAAAAAGCACACAAACATTTATTTCTTTATTTTTTGGGTGATATTTTTCAGGTTGGATGCATCACACCGTGGAACAGCTCGGAGACAGAGCCACCAGGGACAGCTATGCCATCCAGTGTCTGCAGAAATCTCTGGAGGCTGACCCCAACTCTGGACAGTCCTGGTACTTCCTTGGCAGGTACATCCACACAAATGTCGACGCTATCTATAGATACCATTTGTGTCATGAAGTTGATGAAGAAATATAACAGAGCCACTAATATTTTAAAGTAATTAAGTCCTCTGACCCCAGGTTGCCTGTACTTGGAGAAATTTTAAATAAGTTTACCGTGAATTTGATGTAGGTATTATTTGCAGATGGTGTTCCTCTGCTATCACGCCAGTTTATTTATTTTCAGGATGTAGTTAGACGACATACAACAAAAAAACCTGGATAAAACTGAAAGCAAATGTCATAAAACTGCAGTGTCTGCAACTTTACATAAGCATCTAAAAAGGTTATAGCCCTTAGCACATACTGTGTATATATTGATGTTTGTGGTCATTCCAAATGTCATCGCTCTAGGTTCAGAAATGGAAAGTTACTTGAGGAATAAAAGTGATATGGTTGACACTATGGATTTATAGAGATAACTAGTCCCTCAAACCTCCCCCAGTGGTTACTCACAGTATTGCAAAGAAAAAAAATCTATGAGCCACAAACATTTTCCCCCTCACAGTATAAACAACATCTGTAAAACTGCTTTCAGACCCCTACAGCTTAAAAAAAAAAAAGTTTGATGTTACACCCTGTTTATTATCAGTCTTTACAACATGGATATTTTATTTGTGTTAAATTGTCTGAACACCCAAGAAAGTACAGCTGTGGGTGAAACACTGGTATAGAGGCTTTGGCAAGCATGTGCAATGGGCTGCACAGCATAGAAATAACCCAGTAGCCTGAAATTTTGGGGGTTATGTATCAATAAACCACTTTACATTGGAAAGAATGGGCTCCACGTTGGACCCACAATCATATTCCAGTACATCTACAATTGCTGCCTACAGGTTTCATACAGAATTAATAAGAAAATGTCCAGGCTTAAATTTTATTAAGGTCTTTAAAAGCCTTGTTTTGTTTTTTGTTTTTTTTTTTTCATTTGTAAAATGGTGCTGGAATCCTGTATAAACAAGGATGATAAGCGCATTATCACATTAAAGCTCATTAGAGCGTTTGTTATAGCATTAGTGCCATTCTATTAGAAGAGAGTATCCTTGTAAATGCTTTCAACAAGCATGTTATTTGTCTGAAAATACTATATATACATTGTTTCTAGGTATTTTACTTAATACTTTTCCAGTTTACCTCACCTTTTCCCCAAACCTGACATTCTGTTTCTGTTGCAGGTGCTACTCTAGTATTGGGAAGGTCCAGGACGCCTTCATCTCTTATCGGCAATCCATAGACAAATCAGAGGCCAGTGCAGATACCTGGTGCTCTATAGGGTAAGGGTCAATTGCTTTATTTTATTGCTTTAAACTGCACTGCAAACTAGGTTTCCTCTCACATGCTTTCCAACTTTTTCGACTATACCTTCAACTTCATGATTTCACCCGTTGATTTATCCTTTTTTATTTCAAATCTCTATTAAAAAAAACAACAAAAAAACTCTTTCTTCCTCTGTTCCCTCTGTCCTCCCATTTTTTATCTATATTCCATCTCGACATCTCGTTCACACTCTTCCACACATCCCCTCTCTCCTCCACACCTGCAGGGTGTTGTACCAGCAGCAGAACCAGCCCATGGATGCTCTGCAGGCCTACATCTGTGCTGTGCAGCTGGACCACAGCCACGCCGCTGCCTGGATGGATCTGGGCACGCTGTATGAGTCGTGCAACCAGCCGCACGACGCCATCAAGTGCTACATCAACGCCACACGCAGCAAGGGCTGCACCAACACCACTGCGCTAACCCATCGCATCAAATGCCTGCAGGTGGGTGGAGACAGGAAGCTGAACTGTACCATAACTCCAGCTTAAAATCCCACATATAGTATAAAGTCAGCTGTCATTTTGCATGTAGGCACACACTGTCCCTGTGCTCAAAGTAGGGATGTCCCTGTGATGTTTTGCCTCCAGTTCTGATAGGCTTGTTCTCTGGAGGCTGTATTTGTCCCAAGTATCAGTGTGTACCGAGTAAGCTTGCATTTTATCTACTAAAGCACTTTAAAAGTTACCAGAACTAAGATCAGTGTTTCACTCAAAGCTGCTCCTCTTGACCCACGCTGTCATCTTGTCCTACAGTTATAGCACTGTGTCTGTCTAGAGCTCAGCTGGGTGCAGCTGACACACTCATAGACATTCAGGCTTTATAGTAGATACTGATCTGTTAAAAAGCCCTGAAGTATCTGGGGCACCCCTGATTAAAACAATCAATTGTCCAATTTGTTTTTGTTGCTTTGAAGTTCAACCATTTAA
The DNA here is from genome assembly GCA_037367365.1 of Apogon talboti. Taxonomy (NCBI): domain Eukaryota; kingdom Metazoa; phylum Chordata; class Actinopteri; order Kurtiformes; family Apogonidae; genus Apogon; species Apogon talboti. The sequence continues at coordinate 5,584,840 of JAPQRQ010000013.1, read as the reverse complement.
ACCAGTCTCACAAACAGCTCTTTAATGTGACTGTGGACAGTTTTTAGTGAAAAGGGAAGGCCAGACGATGACCGAAGCGCTATACCCTTCTTGTTTTTGGTTGTTGTTTCGGGAGTAAGTTCTGTAGACTACTGTTGACCTGTCCATCTGATGGTTGGCTCCTCCAGTCTCCTCAGTTTCCTCTCTCCCAAATACAAACTCCACCTCATTAGTACAGACGCCAGAGAATCAGGGTCGTCAAGGTTTTCTCTGCAGGACATTTATTGTCATTGCATTCTCCTGCTTTTTGCTTTTGTTAGCCATTAGTAATTTAAGTGAAAAAGCCAAGTCCCATTAGAATAATATGTACCATAAGAGGGTAAAGTAATGACTTGGTCTAATCATAGCTGGCTGAAAATTACCGTTAGCCCCACACAGGTGAATCAACTGGTCATCAGTATTTCCAAAATCAATGCCATTTTCCTTTACATATGCATGAGGGAATGTTACATTTTCACCAATTGTGTTAGCATACTTTCATGGCATTAAGACAAGCTCACTGGCTTGTTTTAATGGACTTGTGACTGTGTTTGGGATTACTGTTGGAGATTGTCATTCCTTGTGTGGATGATACATAATGTAGGACCATTAGCTAGACCATGCATCCAATACGATTTAAAAGCACAACCTTGCATTCTGCTGTCAACTTAGCGTCTTGTGTTAACCTCTATCTATTTGCCATTGCTGATCATTTCCTTGTTTTGAGGTCATCGTTTTTTTCAAAGCCTGTGTTTTTATTATTTTTTTGATTTTTCACGTCGTTTTCCATTCCCCTAGGCTCAGTTGAGTAACCCCCAGCTCAGTAGCCTACAGGGTAAAAGTAAAATGCTCCCTCTTATTGAGGAGGCATGGAGTCTACCAATCCCAGCTGAGCTAACCTCCAGGCAGGGAGGCCTGAGCAGTGCACCACAGCAGGTGAGAGACCAGTTAGAGCAACTTACACCTCCCCCTCCCTTCCCTCCCTTTGACTGATGCAGGCACGCAAACACACGATGAACACACAGACATACGGGTCAACACCAACGCATGCACTGTTGAACGTACTGATGGGTAACACTTCAGCCTAACTCCACCCTCTGTAGTGTTTGTGAACACAGATGTCTAAAGAAGCTGCATGAGCTAAAAATAACCAAAAGAACCTAGTTGTCTACTTCACTGCTTCATAAAAGCAGTTCTAGTGAGATTGGAGATGTTGTGAAGCATTGCATGTTGACATCATGGCTACTTTATGGCATCTGTTAAACCCGAGGAGGGGTCCAGACAAGTGTTACCCAGTCCCACACTCCCTTTCTTGTCCACCGCGCAGTAGTCACTCGGCTTCACCCATCACGCTCAGTTTAAGAAGACAAATCCGTAAGGCTTTGTGTAGGCTTGTTGAAATTCCAAAACTTTGAAATTCATTTACAGTCAATCCCATTTTTAATCTAATGTGGTATTCAGGATTAGCACCCCTGTGGTCCATGAACAAATCCACTCTGAGGTGAAAAACTGGTTGAACTTGCACCTCACTGTTGTTTTCTCTAATCTGTTTTAGCTTAGACTGTGAACGATTGCCTTTCTGAACAGATTAAAGTGCTTTAATTCAAAGCTAAGTGGCTGTGTTTGTAATTCTCACACTCTTTGACGCATGGCCGTTTGGCCTCTGACCCTGTCCCAGTGTGATCGGTGAGGTCGTGCTGCTGTAGAGTATACGTAGGCTTCTCATTGGTTCTGTCCATCTTCCTCCCCCTTCCTTAGTTGACCTTAGATGTCCTGCAGCTGCTCACAAAGCCCCAGCAACGCCCCCTAGTGTCTCATTCTTACTTGCTCATTCATGCCCATCCAAGATGCCGGTAGTTCTACTGCGTCCATGTTTGTGCGTGACCATTTTTGTGTTATTGACTTGGTACTGAAATGTGTTGATTTTTTTTTTTTGGTTTGTTTGTTTTGCCGTCTGTGACTCGGTAAAAGTGTTTTACCATGACCCTTTCCAGACCGGTGTGTTTGAACTGAACATTATGGATGAACAGTGAGGTTTGGGTTGGCGTTGGATCTGCTGTGACTCCATGTCTTGGTTGATAATTTTCAAAGCTCGCAGATATCATGGCTGGGCAGTATATCTATTAAACACACCTCAATACACTAAAGAGAAATGCCAGAATGCAATGTAACTCCTAAATAACTGGATAATGTAAATAATAATAATGTAAATAACTCCTGTAACACAGTCACCATTTATGTGGAACCATGAACACAATAGTAAACATCACTGTACATATAACTTATATTTTAATAAATAGGATGATGACTGTTTATACATCTTACTGTTAAGTAGGTAAATAAGGTTAGTTGCTTCCAATACAAAAACACAAATCTGGGCTCAGATTTGAATTATTTGTGTACTTGGATAAACATAAATTGCATCACTATCCACAGATCTTAATTCTGCATCGAGGAGGTAAAATGGTGCAATTGGCACAACATGGTAAACTGGCTTCTATTTGGTTGGATTAAAATGGAAAAGGCACATATCTGGTAAAATCATCTTAAAGTATGAGTTATTATAAAAATTATATAGTAGTTGCCCAGCCATAGTAGATATTATGCAACTTGTAGTGTCAAATTTCAATCTGAAACTGCTGAAGTAAAGCCAGATTTTGATCAAGTGAATTTCTAAGCAGCCGTATCCCTCAGAGTCAGTTCCAAGGCTGAGTGTGGAGCGTGTTTGACCTTTGTACATAAAGGTTAAGTTATGCTGCTAAACACTCGAACAGCTGCATTATCCTTCATTACAGTGCAGCTTGGAATACTTCTGCTATGAAGTAATTCTGAAAACATTTATGTTGAGTGTGGCGGGTGTTGATTCTAAACATTTAGTGTTAAATTTCCACCAGAATTCATGCAAATGGGAGAAATGTTGGGGAGCTGTTGTTGGCCTAAGAAGCAACACCTCCTAATACACAGCTATGTTTTGCTCTTTGTCTGTTTAAGCCGTCGTCGATTCACAGTTTTTCTTTTTTTTTTCCTTCGTTCTTTGCTCTGCCCTGTCCTCTTTCCTCTCCTTTTCCCATATTTTGTGCTTCTACTGTTTTTTCCTTTAATTTTCCTCCATTCTTCCTTAATCCTTTTGTGTTTCCTTGCCACACATCTCCCTGGCGTTGCACTTTCCTCTATCTTCCATGACCTTTTTATTATTCTTTTTCTATTTTGGCTTGTTTCTGTCTTACATTTCTTTCTTTGCTTTTGCCTGCACTCCTGCCACTGCTCCCTTGTAGGCTTGTAAGCCCAATCACAGTGTAGAGGGTGGGGGCTCAGGTCAGTCTCTGCCCCCCCATGTGGGCCCGCTTGGCCAAGCAGAGGACCAGTCCTGCCCAGCCAAGAGGAGGAGAGCCTCCAGCCCTGGCAAGGTAACTCCTCACCGCTGATATGACTCAAGATATTTCCTGTTTTATGTGATGCTTAATAAAGTGCTTTTATTCACTCATCTCTGTTTTTCTTCAGGGTGATTCATGGGCCAGTAATCCAGCACAGCCAGTTCCCAACTGGTACCTCTCCCCACAGAAATTACAGGTTGGCACTATGTCTTATTTCTAATTTATAAGGCTAATAGGTCTTGGAAAAAACCTTCTGTCAGTTTTTAGCTCACCAGCCGATAGGCCATGAGCTACTGTTAAGGCACTGTGTCTGCCGCCGTCCTCGACAACATCTTCTCTGACGAAACTACTAGTCAGATTCATTTCAACTTTTTATGTAGCTTCCTTGGAACAATGTCTATAAAGTGTGTTCACAGTTTGGACAAATTTTGATTTTTGCACTTTTTTTAGTTTTACAAATTTTTTAAATATTAAAAATTTGCCTTTACTTATAATGGTGCATATTTTGATGGCTTATAAATGGTTAGAGATAGCAATATAGTTACTATTGAGCACTGATAGGAAGTCATATGTGGACTTTCATTTGGGTCCATGACCTTTGACCTTGGGTGACCTTGAAGGGTCAAACTTAAAGTCACCAATGTCTACATTTCAACTATCATCTTCTCAGAAACTATTGGTCTGATTCATTTCAACCCTTTTATGTAGCTTCCTTGGGACAATGTGTACAAAGTTTGTTCACCATTTGGGCAAATTTAAATTTTTACATTTTTTTTACAAATTTTTGAAATATAAAAAATTTGCCTTTACTTATAATGGTGCATATTTTGATGGCTTATAAGATGGAAATTGTTAGAGATATCAATATAGTTACTATTGAGCACTGATAGGAATTTAATTTAATTAGTTGCGTTATCCTCCAGTGAAAGTACCACCCACTTCGATTGGGAGATTGATCTGAATCAAGACCATAGGACTCTAACATAGCAGCAGAACCTGACAACCTCAAATTCTAGCTGTTATTGATTCTTGATGGAACATTTCAGGGCCATTGTTCCTATTTTTACTCTTGTGGTTGTTGTTTCTGTGTTCACAGCTGCTGGAACAGTTGCGGGGTAACCGGGCAAGCCTGAAGCCCCCACAGCTTCAGATGTTGGAGCAGCTGGAGGCTCAGCTCGCCATGATGCACCAGCACCAGGTACAAATCTACGCACATAAACACAATAATACCTTTATACAGTACATATATGTTTAGAATGTTTTCTTTTAATATTTTATGGCTGAAAACATGAATAATTTACAGTCAGTTTATGGTGCTATATAGAACATGAATAATTTAAATGCAGATACAAAGCTTTTAAATGTACATGCAAGTGTCACGTAGTGGAGAATTTATTATGACATGTGTACAAGACAGTGACAGGCTGACACCAAGATACCACAATAAACATCTCAGATGCACAAACACTGATTTCACTCCCTTATGATCCAGATCCTTTCATTGTTTCATTTGCTGTCACATTTGTAGATTGATGTGATTTGGCACATAACATAAAACATGTGGAGCGCAGGAGGCTTGGCTTGTTTTGAGTTGGTGTCAGTCAGTTGTTTGTTTTTGTCTCAACTGTATTTTGGTAAATCAGGTTATCCGAGCAGGTTAAACCAGAAGAACAAAAGTCTGGTTTCGTTAATTTAAAATGCTGTTATTTTGGGTCTAGGTGTGACAAGGGGTTGCCACTCACATTTCATTTTCAAGATAAACATGAATATAATTAAGATAATTTTTAATTTTAAATGCAGCAAATGAACTTTGTTCTCATGGACATTTTGTTATGGTGCGTCCATTTATAATATCGTGCTATGGATTAAGACTTGTAAAGTAAAATGAAAAGCAAAAAAATTTTTTTTTATACATTTGAAGTTGTTTAACAATTGTTAAAAATAGTTTACTATTGCAATAAAGGAAAATATAATCATCACTCATCTTAAAATGGTGTATTTTTTGGGTTTTTAAAAGAATCAGCAAATGTATTTATTTTTTATTGAAAAAGCCAAGTATTTTTTGTCACATTAATCGTGGAGGAGGAACAGAATTGACCAAGTTATTTGACCCATTTACTGTATTTTATGAAACATTTGATCACATACTATATGAATGGATTTTTACTGCATGTTTGTTAACTACTCATTTCTAGATGAAACAGAATGCCTCTGGAGGTCAGGTGCGCCCGTCTCTCCCAAATGGACCCACCGCCAACTCCCTCCCCTCCCCCAACCCCAGCCTACACCCCACCCGACCCCAGCTGGGACCCCACCGGCCCCTGTGCCCGCCTCAGCCACTGGCCAATGGGCCTGTGGGTCCTGGCACACACGGACACTCGGACTCCCTCCCTGCGGGTGATAGTAACAGTAGTAACAGTAGTAATAATAATCAGCCAGGGCCCGCAGCCACAGGACCCAATGGAGACGTGCCTTACTTGCAACCTGCCGGCAGCGGCAACGCAGCACTGCTACCTCACACCTGCACAAGCACGCAAACACAGGACGCCACGCCACGCCAGGCCCTGCACCAAAACTCCTCTCAGGTCAGACTTTACAGCTAGATCTGTCATTGCCAAACACGCTTCACAACATGAGGGTTATTCCTGTGATGTAAAGCATTTTTGGACAGTTGACAGCTACTTTGCAACTCTTATTCAATGTCTTTTCTCATAAAGTTACAGCACTGAGTTTTAGTCCACCCATACAAGTTGACTTTTTGTAAAAGGGTTTGTGCAGGTCCTCCATGGCCCACTGCAGCTCAGGTTAGAATATGGAATGGGCATGTCTTTCCTCCTAAATGTTTAAAATCCAATAATCTGTAATCATTGCAGATAACATGATCAAGGTGCATTAACTTGAGTTTCACGGGGACCAAAAACCAATACTAATACAAACTTTATTGGAGCTGATTCACTTAGTGTGTCAGGATCTGGTGTTTAGATTAATGTGGTGCCTGTTTTAATCAGATAATTGTTTCCTCTACAATTTAAAGTTAGAAATGTTTCTGATGATGTGTGAGTGTTAAGGGGAAAAAAACAACCGCGATAAAAATCATATACTCTATATTCACATCAGGAGCATCAACAAATATGGATAGAGAAAAACTGAATTCACCATTTAATTTAACCCATAAAGACCCAAACATCCACTGGCAAGCAAAATTATTTATTGATATAAAAATTAAATACCTGTTGATCCACTAATCCTATCAATACATGTAAATAATTAAGGTACAGTTTGTCATCTTTTCATGGTCATCAGATATGACCCATTTGGACGTTCAGAGGCTCTGTAGTGAACGTGGAAACACTGTCATCTTGTACAACTCTGATTCACCAGTAAAACCCATGGAGTTGGATCAATGAGAGTAGATGGACACACTGGGTTTTTGTTCAGTTAATGATATATTTTACTGAAAAAGTCACTTTTTTTTTCCTTCTGTTTTTGATATGAAAACCTTCAACTTTAATTTGAGCTTTTATGAACATCTACATGATCAATATATTAAATATATAGGAAAATACCAAATTTTTACTTAAGAATACAAAACACAAAGCATAATATAAGAATAAATGTTGATAAATATTTGATAATGAAAGTGTAAGAATAGAGAAAAATTCATTTGGGAACTTGCTGCAAAAGTAGCTGTGGGTCTTAATGGGTTAAGATGCATAAAACCTGTGTATAGTGGTGTTCCCTTTCACCTGTATGGTTCAAATGGATGTGACCCTGGGGCTGTGGTTAACTTGTGTTTTACTGTCCTTTCTCCAGGGGCAACAGAAGGGGTCTGTTCAACATGCAACAGGCTCCGGTGATGAGGGGACTCCCTCTCACTCTCAGACCCCCAACTCAACCGCCCCTCCCCACCCCAACAATCAGGTTGGACATTCCACTAATACCCCATCACCACGGCAACCGGCTCACCACCACCACCCCGGCCCCCCCCCCCCCCCCCCCCCCCCCCCCCAC
>JAPQRQ010000013.1:5562138-5575511 GCA_037367365.1 Apogon talboti | reverse complement strand
CGCCCCGGTTGCCCCCCCCACCTACACCAGCCCTGCCCAAAGACAAGCTCAACCCACCCACACCCAGCATCTATGTGAGTGTTTACATCGGGCCTCAGGCTTGTCTATTACATGCTTTTAGTTTGAGGGTGAAAGCTGACTTTAGAAACACTGTTACCTTGAATGTTTGGTTTTTGACAAATCTTTTTATTTTTGGCAAATATCAATGTTTAATTTTCAATATGTCTCGGAACACAGTTTTTACCTGTAATGTTTTGTAACCTTTATCCACAATTTCTTTGTCCCAAATTATTCACAAGTTGTTTTTTTTATCATTTTGTTAGGCTCATCGCATTATTGCCAAAGTCGTATTTTTGCCATATTGTGATATCTGTGTAACTTGACTAATTTTTAATCATTGGCTATGATCTGAAAAAAGTATTACTTAGGAAATTATGCTATGAGACTAATGATTTGTGTTTCTGAGCTCTTTATCAGGTCTCTTTGTTGATGGAATTTCAATCTGGGAAAGATTTTTTTTGTTTTTTTGCCAGTGGTTTTGGTTCTTTATAACAGTCACTTGTTTCCTTTCCATGGGCCAGTTGGAGAACAAGAGGGATGCTTTCTTCCCCCCACTGCACCAGTTCTGCACAAACCCCTCAAACCCTGTCACGGTCATCAGAGGACTGGCTGGAGCACTCAAACTGGGTAAAATGCACCAGCTTTGACTTCAAAGTCTCATGTGGTTTGATGTGAACGGTTTCTTGCTGATCTGTCTCCTCTCCACAGACCTGGGTCTGTTCTCCACAAAGACGTTGGTCGAGGCCAACCCAGAGCACCTGGTGGAGGTCTGGACTCAGCTCTCTCAGCCTGCTGATGAGAACTGGGACCCAACGGGCACAAAGAAAATGTGGCGCTGTGAAAGCGCTCGGGCCCACACTACCATCGCCAAATACGCCCAGTACCAGGCCGCATCCTTCCAGGAATCACTACGGGTCAGTTTGAGAGCAGGAACACAACTCTGTGGATGCAAACATCTAGTGATTCTAATATAACAACTGTTTGGAAAACTCTGAAATGGTCCCACAAACTGAATGCATTTTCTGTTTATATCCAGGAGGAGAATGAAAAGAAAGCACTAAAAGAGCCTGCAGACACAGAGCCAGCGTCAGCAGACAGGTATAGTACGGCTCAGCTCTAAACTTATTTAGTTTAATATTCAATTACCTTAAGCTGATCATAGTCTCTGAATCAGGAGGTTGCAAGTTATATTTTATTTAGTCTGCTCTTTGTCCTTAGATTATGATGTTAAAATCTGAGCTTGTCAGTCCAATTCCTGCCATGTACTGAGTGATTTCATCAACCATATTGGACTAATCCCATTTCATCTTTGTGTTTGTCTTCAGTGTTGCACGCAAAAGACGAGGACCTTTGAAGCACATCAAGTTTGGCACCAACATTGATGTGTCAGATGAGAGGAAGTGAGTGTTCACTTAACTGCTGTGATTTTCCACATATTTAGGAGCACTTGAACAGTAAAGCACTACTTCTGATGTGTAATGTTGTGATCTCACTGCACCAGGTGGAAGCAGCAGCTGCAGGAACTCAGTAAACTGCCGGCATTCGCTCGTGTAGTTTCAGCTGGTAACCTGCTCAGCCACGTGGGCCACACCATCCTGGGGATGAACACGGTGCAGCTTTACATGAAGGTCCCTGGCAGCAGGATACCAGGTCAATACACACACATATAGTACAAGTACACTCTGTGTGTCGGACAATAGAATAGAACTGAATAGAGTAGAATAGATCTTTAGTGTCACAGGAACAATGAAAATCCGTTTAGCAGCAAAAACACACAGTGTAAAAAAAGACTGTATAAACATATACAAAATACTGAGAAATGTAGGCAGTGTGCAAAAGGTACAGGGTAAAACACCAAATATACATATACTACTAAAGTACTAATGAAATATACAAAATGCTAACTCTATACTGCAGATGAGAAATGTGTACAATAAATCTGAATCTGTACAGGCAGTATAGGATACTCTATGTACAAGGTAAGAATAAGAAAAATAAGGTGCACAGGTTATTATTATTATTATTACTGTTGTCTCACTGCTGTCATGAGGCTCTGTGAAAGCTCGTCACTCCAAGAAAAGTTAATCAACAGAGAATATTGAAAATGTTGGATCGTTCATCTGTTCTTTTAAATAAATGTAGCGTTTCTATTTTTTTCTGCCCAAGACCTTTAGAATCACTAGTCCTGAGAAGAGGTTATTATTTCAGTTTAATAAAAGTTAAAAAGGAAAAATCTATGATGTGTAAGCCAGATAAGAGTAGAGAGAAATTCTTATTTAAAAAAAAAAAGTGGAATACAGTTAAATTCACTCTAATATTTTAGTCCATGTTCCATAAACAGTGATCACAAAGTTTAGATTATTTCAGATGTAAACATTTACAGTCCAAAGTTAAAACTTGTTTCATCCAAATCCTCAAGAATAATTGGTTTGTTTCAAGTGTTAACAGTGTTTTGTCCTCACAGGTCACCAAGAACACAATAACTTCTGTGCAGTCAACATTAACATTGGACCAGGAGACTGTGAATGGTTTGCTGTACCGGAGCCCTACTGGGGAGTCATGAGCAACTTCTGTGAAAAGTATGACCACTTGACAGCATCTCCAATTTTGATCAGTTATTATATAAGTCGGTGTTTGATCCTAATTGATCCATTCCATCACCAGAAACAACATCAACTTCCTGATGGGCTCATGGTGGCCCAACCTGGAGGACCTGTATGAGGCCGACGTGCCTGTGTACCGGTTCATCCAGCGCCCAGGCGACCTGGTCTGGCTCAACACAGGAACCGTCCACTGGGTCCAGGCCATTGGCTGGTGCAACAACATCGCCTGGAATGTAGGACCCCTCACTGGTACGTGAGTGATAGTGGGATTGAGATTTGAATTATTTATTAACACGATTGTAATGTGAATAAAATAAATAGTCTTCCTATACTCATCAGCTTTGTTTATCGTTGATGATCTCACATGGTGTTTGATTAGAATAGATTATATTCAACTTTATTGTCATTACACATGTATAAGTACAAGGTAACAAAATGCAGTTTAGCATCTAATAGTATGCACATAAATATACAGGATAGATTTTTTTGGGTGCTATAAATATACTATATGGGCTATTATGTACAGATTACAATATACAGTATTAAAGTACAATGAATATGTTAATAGACAAAATAAATGGATGTATTTGAGTGAATTTATATATAGAAGCAGGGTGCTTGCGAAGGTCTTAAAAGTGTTTAAAAAGTATGGAATTTTGAAATGCTGTTTTCCAGACCTTGAAAAGTGTGGAATTTATGTGAAAGTCTTAAAGTATGGAAAAAAGTTTCTGATAGTTGAATTTTGGAGTGTGCTGAAAGGCACATGATCTTGTAAGATAAGAAATTCATATAATACATACATACATGCATATATATATATATATATATGAGTGGATTTCTATATAGAAGGTATATGTAATGTGTATATTGTCGCTGTCCAAAACAATTATTTTTCATGAAACTGGAAAAACAATGTATATTCTAAATAAATGAATGAAGTTAAAAGATGTAGTCACAGGCCATTTTCAACACTTTTTAAAAAAAAAATATTTCTAAAACTGTCAGGCCAACCTGAAGACTGACCAATAGAATCATTTTATGATAAAAAAAAAAAGACCAAAAATAGACTTACGAGGTTTCCATCGAACAGCGATAATATATAGATAAGTGCACATCTTCTGAAAGACCGACTAATTCACAGAATTATATTTGACCTTTACAGTGATGTTTGAGATACTTCTGACTGATTACTGACCTTTTATAGCTGATTACTGAGTTGATCGCAGCAGGATTGTACATCCCGTCAACACCAGCTGAATTTTTCAACAACTCGTGACAAAAACAATATGTTCCACTTTACATTAGTTCCCCTTTTTACAACGTAAATCAGCTTTTTTTTTATGTCAAGTATTTACAATTTTAACTCCTCCCCCCCCCCCCCCAAAAGCTCATCAGTACAAGCTGGCTGTGGAGCGTTACGAGTGGAACAAGCTCCAGAGTGTCAAGTCGATGGTTCCCATGGTGCACCTCTCCTGGAACATGGCCCGCAACATCAAAGTGTCCGACCACAAGCTCTTCGAGATGATCAAGTGGGTCTCGGGCATCTTTTTCGTTGTTTCTCTGCTGTGTTCTTGAGGCGTTTCTTTGTCTTCTTTAACACTCGTCTCGTGCTGCGTTCAGGTACTGCTTGCTGCGTACGTTGAAACAGTGTCAGTGGGTGAAGGAAGCCTTGACGACGGCCGGGAAGGAGACGGTGCTGAGGCCGAGGACCAGGGACGAGCCGGCCCACTACTGCACCATCTGTGAGGTCAGTGAATACACCACCGACACTTGAGCATGAGCGGTGTGAATGTAACAGGATTTCACATCACAGACAGCTCCACTCACACTTGGTGAAAGATAATTGTTTCTCCCTGCATGTGTTCGGCCGACATGAAACTCAGTTCTCAACTTTATAAAATAGATCCAAATTTTGCCAATGCCCTGTTATGTGTCCGTCTGAACAGAATAGTTTAGAAACATCTAATGGATCAGTTTCTGAAGGAAATTGTTAACCCTTTAACAACAACAGTCTCACCAGCGCTACATTTTATAGCATTCAAATTACTGTAACTCCTGAACCGTTTGCGCAAAATTCAAAGAGATCCTGAGCTTTCTGACACTATGTAACACTTTACGGCAGCAATGTGGGACTATTACAAGTAGAAAGGAACCGTTTCAGAGACTTCCATACAGGCTAAAAAACATCGGGAAATAACAAAAAATATGAAGCCATAATATGGATACTGAATGTTCAAGACCAAAAAGCATGTTTGAGCAGATGTAAAATAGTTGAAAGTTTATTTCTGCAATCACAAAAACTTTCATTATAGACGTTTACAGTTGTTTTTGACGATGAATATGCTAAAAGCTTTATTTCTGTTTTTTTTTTTATTAAAACACAGTTTTTCTGCTTTTATTATTTATAATAATGATAATTAATGGCCAGATATTGACAGTTAAATTCTTCCCGAAAACAAAGGTGCAAAATAATTGACAAGAAAGACATTTTCTGACACTTTTATTGCAAAGAAGACATGAAGACACTGAGGCGGCCTGTTATAATGGCAGTCTGTAGGTTTTGTTGCACTGTATACAAAGAGAACTCAGCGGAAGTGGATTTGTTTCCTAACAATTGCCACAGTTTCTGTCGGCCATTAAAGTATCGAAATCCAATAATTTGAATTTAGGGCCTCTGAAACATTTATAGTATAATGACGGGATTGGAGTTTTTATAAAGGTGCTTTAATTTGTGTGTCGTCAGGAAAATGTCCATTGATCATACTCCAAAATCTACAGAATTCATTCTGTACAACCTGTTTCTAATGAACTCTGAACTACAAATGCTCATGTAGGTCAGTCAGCTAGTGTGTCACTCACGAGCTGGATCGTGTTACATCTAATAGCTGAGAAGATTGTTGCTGTAATTCTCAGTATTCTCATGGAGGACACTTTTCACCAACACATGCTGTGCTTTGAGAGTCCCTTTTTTCCTTTCGTATCTTTGCGGCATCTGCATCTCCACATAAAAAAATGAGGTTAATTTAATCTAATATGGGTAAGTGCAAGTTCACTGAGACCTGGGGATGTGACTGGAGCACACATGGTGCTCCTTTGAAGCTGATGAATTTGAAGCCTATTGTGCCCTTTGCAAGAAAAGCCTGAATTAGGACCTTTTTGGGTATAAAGGCTCAAGAGTCGCATGTGAAACTTCAGAAAACATCAAGCTGCTGTAAAAAGCCATCAGCAAATGCCTCCAGGTAATTGTAAGACTGTAATTTCCCCTCATAACCGTCATTCTTTTTGCCAGTATCATAGTGAACTAGGACTGTGAATTGCTTTCATAATGGGCTTATGAGGATTTTTAGAAGTCATAACTAAGTCAACTCTCAGCCCTGAACTCTATAATTATAAGGAACACTCCATTTTCAGGTGGAGGTTTTTAACCTGTTGTTTGTGCGCCGGGAGCTCCTGTCCAAGAAGCAGTACGTGGTCCACTGTCAGGACTGCGCCAGGAAAGGCAGCGCCACGTTGGACGACTTTGTGGTGTTAGAACAGCACAGGATGGAGGACCTCATGCAGGTCTACGACCAGTTCACATTAGTAAGTCATCGAACTGAAACACACACTGGGATCATTGTTTTCTGTTAAATCTGCAGCCATCGTATGTCACAAATGCTACAAAATCAAAGACAGGGATGATGAATGAGAGTCTGTAATACACATGTAATGGTGCAGGTTCTTCCTGTGGTTTTCTCTAGTTTCAGAATAAGAGTAGTATTGTATGATACAGTGAACATGGTAAACTTTAAGATAAGATAGTTTATTTGGCATTTGTACACATTCAGTTGCATATGAATTATAATGCAGAGGTCTCAGAGTACAAGGAAAAGATGCAATCAAGATTATCAGACACAGGGTGCGTACAGGTGCTTGAAATCCTTGAAAATTCTTGAATTGAAAAGTGCTTGAATTTGATTTTAAATGCTTGAAAGTGCCAACAGTTGTAACTGTGATGTATTTGTTTAATATATTTTTAATATTAACTCAAGCCAAAGCTACTTACAGAGAGGGAATACATTTAGAAAAATAAAACTTTGTCAAAAAATTTATTTAGTAGGTGTTCTCAGGTCGACTCCAGATACATTTTTTATCTTAATCTTTGTCTCGGTGTGTGTCTGAAGAACGCCAAGTGGCTTCCCTTTTTTTGGATAAAACTTTGTGTTCTCCTTTAATTTCGAAACTTTTTGCTATTATGAAATATAATTTTTGATGTTTGTAGCATAATACAGTGTACATCATTGTGATAAAAACTGCAAAAAATAATCGTGAGTACATGTATTCCTGTAGATATGGATTTAACCAGCAGTGATAAGGTGAGAATGACCCTTAAAAGTGTTTGAATTTGACCTTGAAAAATGTGTATGAACCCTGAAGATATGAGCAGCATAAAAACAATTAAAATACAATATCACAGTGGCTTGCAATAAATATCTAAAAATAAATACTCTCCACAAATTGCACTTTAGGATATTGCTCATTCCTTTTATAATGTCGTTGTGGTAAAATAAACTGTCGGGATTGTGTGTTCGTTGTCGTGACTCCTTCTCCTCTCCCTCCCCAGGCCCCTCCTCTTCATTCATCTTCATCTTGACATTAGGCGACGCCTCTTCTCCTGTGGAGCCATGACACTCATTTCCAGGAACTTGTATTAAGAAAAAAAACAAAAAAACAAAAAACATAACAAACATCCACATACACGGACCATTTCTGATATTCAGGAAAGCCAAGGCCGTCTCCCCGCTCTTCACCAACCACCACTTCCATAACGGCCCGTCTCCATAGCGACGGATGGAGGCTGAGGCGGCCATGTGTGTCTGTCTATGCAACCTGTTTTGAAGTGCAGGGCCGGGGCCCTTCCAGAGGGGGGCGCCACCAAGCGCACTGCAGCAGGACTTGTTCTCTCTTCCCAGCCCCCTCTAGTGACAATGGTTCAGCCCAGTTTTAACGGAGGACTTAATCAAAAATGGTTGGGAGCAGGGGATGGGGGAGGACTGGGATTCTTAATGCGTGATAAAAATGTTTTGTAGATACTTGTTAACTGTCACAACTGGCAACACCACCCGTAAAAGACTACTGACTTGACAAACCTTTCTCCCCCCCTTTTCTCTTTTTCTATTCCGGTAACCGATGAAATGTTGGCTTCAGCTTTGATTTATAGATTTCTCCCAGTTTTCTTCTGTTTGTCCTTCTAAAGAGCACTAGCCTAACTGGTCTTTTCTATGGTAGATAGTAATTTTAAGACTCTTTGGACAGCAAAATCTCCAAAAAAATTTGTAATGTGAAGAGTTTAGGTGCATTTCTTTCTTTGTTTTTCTTTCTTTTTTTTTCTACAGCTTTTATGTTTTACCTTTTTTTCTTACTGCTTTTATGCTTTTATCTTTGTCTCATTTGTTTCAAAACTATGACATTTTCTTTTGTTTCTTAGGTAAAAAAAAAAAATGGAAAAAAAATTCAGAAAAAAAAAAATAATAGCCAAGTCACAAAGAAAATGGGTTGCACATAGACTTATGGAATAAAGTTTAATTTGTGATTTTTGTTGCGTTATGTTTCTAATCTTGATGTAAATTTACACTATTTATAAATACATATTTATTGCTTGAAAATATTTGTTGATGGAATGCTGTTATTTTTTCCAGAGTACCTGCCATTAAATTTGAAGGAGTTTTGTCATTTTAACACAACTCCTCTTACATTTTCTATATATAAATAAAATTGCTTAGCAAGCATTGTACAGAAACGGACATTTAAAATTGTTTTATTGTTTGAAGAATGTTTTATGATGAGTCAATAAACACAAAGTTGTCAAATTATCCACATTTTGCCACTTTTCTTTACAGGAAATAATGTTGTTAGACTCATGTCCCGTGTTTTATGATTCTAACAACAGCAATCTCACCAGAGCTACATTTTATAGCAGTCAAATGACTAACTCCTGATTCATTTGCGCGTAATTCAAACGGCATCGGATAGCTGAGATCCTGAGCTTTCCGACACTATGTAACACTTTACGGCAACAATGTAGGACTCTATTACAAATAGAAAATAACTGTTTCAGAGGCTGAAAAATGCCTGGAAATAATAGAAAATATGAAGCCATAATATGGATACTGAATGTTCAAGACCAAAAAGCATGTTTGAGCAGATGTAAAACAGTTGAAAGTTTATTTCTGCAATCTGAAAATGTTTCATTATGGACATTTACAGTTGTTTCTGATGATGAATATGGTAAAAAAAAAAATAAATTCATGTGGGGTTTTTTTTTCTTTTTTGCTAAAACACAGTTTTAAGCATTTATTATTTAGAATAATGATAATTAATGGCCAGATAAGTTCTTCCTGAAAACAAAGGTGCAAAAGAATTGGCAAGAAAGACATTTTCTAACACTTTTATTGCAAAGAAAACATGAGGACACCTAGGCAGCCTGTTATAATGGCAGTCTTAAAAGGGTTAAAAACAGGGTGAGTGGGTTTAGGCCTGAAACCCAGCAGACAATGTAGCTGTAGACTGACACACACAGAATCCTACACTGTATGCCAGGTCCAGAACCAGCCCGGTTTCTTACATGTTTAGTCAGAAAATGAAATTCCTCTTGTCCTTCAAAGTACAATTAGCTCAGCAGGAGGCTTTTTTTCCTCGCAGTGTGCAGCCAGGTAAGACATTTCATCGAAACATAAAAGCTGCACATCAGAAATAATCACAGCAAGACAGGCTGAACTTTACAAGAATATTAACTTTGGAAAATATACCCCATTAGAAATGATTGGCAGGCGGTACAGAAGTGGTAAAATAAATAATACATGCAATCATACGGCGTAATTATCATTCCCGGGGTGATTTGGGAGGAACATGGCAGCCAGCAGAGACCCAGTAGCCAGATGTAGCTGCTGTCAGCCCCACAGGATCTACACTGACTACTGAGCAACCGCTGGACGCCCCACGGCTCCACGGCAACGCTCTGAGCCAAAATGGCTGCTGGGCTGCCAGGAGAGGAAGCGTAGAAGAAGAAAACAACTCCGTGCTGAGTACCGAGCATATGACAAACACGCAGGTTTCTTGGATGTGGGGTTTATAAATGAGTGGAAATCATGAAGTGAAATGAGAACAGGCTGGGTTTTTTTCACACTTAAAAGCACCACACATGTTCTGTCCTCAAAGGTTCTTATTAAAGATGTTCACACATGTTGGTTCACTTATTTAATCCCTAAACACCTAGAATATTTATGTGGCAACATCCAGAACCTTTCCTAAGTCAGAGTGAGTCATCCAAAAGCAGAGTCTGTCTTCATGCAGGTGTGCATACTTCTTCTGACATCCGTGTGTATTCCTCATCGTTATGGAAGTAACTTTAATAAGTGACCATTAGTTAGTTATCATTATATGCATATAGTCTATAGTTTTTTATTACTATTATTATTTTTATTTTATTATTTGTTTTTTTGCATTATCTTTTTGCATGTAGACTTTTTTTCTTGCATTTTATTCTTTTGCTGCCTTGACTGTTGAATCAATAAAGTCTAATCTAATCTAATCTAATTAGTCATTTCTTTTGATGGGCCACCAGCAGTACTTTTTATACACTGTATTTATTTTTGTACATATCATCGCTGTTGGGCGGAAACTTCATAAGTTCACTTTAGCTTTTTTTGGGGGGTGGGTGTTTGTCATTAAACAATTCTATTGGTCAGTCTTCATGTTGGCCTGATGGTTTTAGAAATATTTAACCAATGAAAAGTGTTGAAAATGCCTTAGGACTACATCTCTTAACTCCATTCATTTATTTAGAATATACATCGATTCTCCAGTTTCCTGAAAAATAACCATTTTGGACATAAGGGGTTTCCTAATCTTATCTGATCAATTGTTATCTTATCTTAAAATTGGGGTAGGACAATATAAGCTCAGCTATTGAAGAGCCACAATGAAATAGTTGAACACTGTTACTTCTTTTTTCTTTAACTTATTGTCTTCAGTTTTCCGGAGTGTTCTGTTTAAATTTTTGGTTTCTCTGCCTTTTCTTCACCTTTATATTTTATTCCTACTTATGTTCGATATAAAGTTTACCATTTTATATAATTTCATAAGTTATACGTTATGATATCACGTTATATCAAAAAAGAGAAAACTGAAGAAAAATTACGATATTTTTAACGCATTTTTTTGCATCTAAATAGCAGATAATTTCTTGTGACGTATTAACCCTCAAACACCTACAACTACATTTGCCAAAATAATCACCATTTATATTCTCCACTGCTTGTTTCATTGAAAAGCTGGTATTTTTTATGTGTTTAAATTACTGATCATGTAGATGTTCAGAATAAAATCAAAGGCAATTGTATAAAAACAGAAAAATGAAGCAAAAGTGACTTTTTTGGCAAAATATATCATTAACTGAACATAAAAACAACCATCTACCACCGCTGTCACTTACAAAACTCCATGGGTTTTACTGGTGAATCAATGTTAGAGAAGATGACTGTTTTCATGTTCACTACGGAGCCTCTGAATGTAACTTTTTGCGTGATATTTTTGCAGATTATTACCAACATGATCACTTTTTTGCACCTAAACAACAGATAATTAAAGACCTAGAACTATATTTGCAGCAACTTTGACAACAATCACCATTTATATTATATTATCCCCTGCTTATTATTATTATTATTATTATTATTATTAGTTATGTCATTTTAGTCACATTTTTATATTTTTATCTTATCTTTATCTTTCTATTGTATTTGATGCCTCTTTTATTGTGCTGCTGTACATTTGAATATCTCCCCTGGAGGATAAATACAGTATATTTATCTCATTATCTGGGTCATAACTACATTTTACCTGAATTATTTACATGTATTGATAGGATTAGTGGTTATATAACATGTTAGATCAGTAGATGCTTTTGGTCGCCGGTGGCTGTTGAGGTGAAAATGCAGATTTTTTGGGAGTTGATGCATTCATATCAATCTGCCCCCACTCATATTCTCATTTTTCACATATTTTTCTTCCAAATATTGGTTTTTTAAGAGCATTTAAAGGCGCGAGGTGCACGTAGGAAAGGCGTTAAATGCTTCCCTCTCCCCTCCCCGGCATGGCACAGTCCGTCTGCTCCCTCGATGAAAAGAAAAAAAAAATAAGGGTCCATGTTGACTGCCACAGATGGACGCTGGAGGAGTGTTAGCTTCTTTCCTGGGGTGTGGATCTGCTGTTTACAGTCTGACAGGAGCCCTGGAAGAAAAAAGACAAGAGCATGAGAATCAGTTCTGTCACAGTTTAAAAAAAAAAAAAAAAGGATGAATTTGTCCTCATGGGAAATTAAGTTCAACATTTGCATTTGGTGCTACAGCAGTGATGATACACACTTTTTTTGTTTTTCCTTCAGAACTGCCTCTGAAATACTAAACATTTCACCACCTACAAACTCTTTTCTTCAGGCGGAGGAGGACAGGAACAAAAAAAAAAAACAAAAAAAAAAACAAAAGAATGTGGGCTGCAAATCGTGATTCTAGGAAACGAGATGCCAGTTTTAATGTCAGTTAAAGACGATGAAGACTTCCTGTTGGCTGTCTGACTTGACAAAGGCAGGAAACTTTGCGATACAGTGACAATGTTAAGAAAAATGGGAGGAGGTGTGTGTGTGTGTGTGTGTGTGGGGGGGGGGGGGGTGCAGGTGGCAAGAAGGGGCACTCAAAAGCATTCTTGCAGCGCTGCAGAACTGTCTCTAAGAATAAATATGCATGAGTTTATTTTTCACCTATTTTCTTACATTTTCATTCTATATCAAACTCCAACATGAAATAAAATGTGTAAATACATATATAAACATATCAATGTATTTTACAGCTGCAGCTATCGATTATTTACAAAGCGATGATAAAGAGCCAAAGTGATCAAAGACAGCTGGACTAGTCCTTTAAGCCTTTATCGGGCAAGTGACTATTTTTGGTCATTTCCGCACTCATTACGAGACGGTCATAACAACAGTTATAGTGAGGACAGTGAGTTAACAATCTCAGGTCCAATGTGGTCTACAGGGTCTGTAAGGTCCACCTCTGCATGAACAGTGAGTGTACCTGCTTTGTCAGGTACCATGAAGTAATGGTACTAATGTAAGTAATGATGTTCAAAGGGATAATGTGGATGTTGACAGACGTCTGGATCAGCACTTATGTTGGTCTAATGTTCTAAAATACATGTTCCTTTCACCTTACATGTGTTTTACTTGCATTTTTTATTTATACTTCTTGGATTTTTTTTTGCCATTTATGTGTAAGGAACCAAATATGGTAACTTCACTGATCTCGATTTTCTACATAAAAATAAAACATTTTGAACAATTTTCACAAAAGTACTGAAGTCTTGTTATGTCCTCCAATAACACACTAAGGTACTTCTATGAGTGCCCTATAAAGGGTTAAGGTCCTGAAGTCTTTTCTCTCTATATCTTCCTGCTATATCCTCTCTGAAATCTGGCCTCGATCCAGCAGAGAGGTATGTGAACTCTGCTTGGCCCGGACCACCAAAACCCCCCCCCAACCCTCCTCGCTCCTTAAATCCCAGCCGGCTAACAATGTCTCCCTGTGTCACGGTGGAAAAAAAAAGGGGAGAAAAAGAGCAAGAGAGAAGGAGTTAAACCAGCAGTGATCAATGGTTTCCCTACCTCTTACC
>JAPQRQ010000013.1:5516827-5527687 GCA_037367365.1 Apogon talboti | reverse complement strand
ATATATATATATATATATATATATATATATATATATGTTGGGACACGTTGAATTCAGGTGTTTCTTTTCTAACAGGGGTCTGGGCTAAAAAACAATAATGACAAATGTCATAATATAGTTTTATATTGTGATAAATATAATTGCATTGGTTAGTTTTGTGTAAATTGTTATCTTTGCTTCCAAAATGCCTCAGATTCTGTGATTATCTGTTTATATCGCAAATCAGCATGAACAGGACATCTTACAGCTGTAGCCCTGATGTGTCCCAATATTTTTGTCCATATAGTTCATAAACATCAATATTTCCTTAAAGTTTAATGGGAGATATTTCTTCCTTAGTGAGATGTAAAGAAAGTTATTAGAAAATTATTATTTATAGTCAAAGCACGAAAAATATTTGAGACAAGTAGAGGTGGAATAATTATAATCATAGTCATGAATAAAAAAAATCAGTGTTAGAAAAATGAATTAAAAACCATCTCTGCGGCATTGTAGAAGTAAAGATAACAATTTCAACAAAATTGTATATATTATGACATTTGTCATTATTGTTTTGTATCCCAGACCCCTGTCAGAAAAGACACACCTGAATTCAACGTGTCCCAATACTTTTGTCCATATAGTGGATATGAGGGTTTACTCTGGTGCACAGAGTAAATAACGAACACAGGAAATTGTTTGCGGTGGAAAACTTTGTAAACACAAATCCCTGACCTTTTACCATTGTTGTATTTTTATCACCCATTTTCAGAACTTGTACACTTTTGTTAAACAGTTACTCTTTCTAAGCAAATATGCAATATTTGGACTGTTATTAAATGGTTCATACAGACACTGGATTGGAGAGACAGTGTTCTCCAAATTTTGTCTTCATAGTTAAAGCGGTAAATGAGTAAATCCAACATGTACATAAACATCAACTGGTATGATTTCAATAAAAATAGAAATATTGGTAAAGTACGGCTGGTTATATCAGTCAATATCAAACATTATTATAAGTCTAAAACCATAATCCATTTCATGTTTGATTGATGTCAAGTTTTGATCCTGAGTGAAAGTTGACTCCTCATGGTTGTGGTCTTAGAATATTCATTAAATCTGTTTCCATCCAGATATTTTTATTTGCATTTTAAATTTGAGTATTGAGAAAAGAAATGGAAACACTGAAAACAACTTTTGTGATTATATTGACTATATTAAATATCAGTGATATTTATCACAAAAAAACTTTATTATTTCATCACCCAGAGGCATAAAAGTCTTTTGTATTTTAGTAGCAGTCTCAAGATAACATGCTGTTCCTCATTATTATGCATTTGGATGCAGTTAAGACACTGTCGGAGGTAAAACCATATGGTGACATTATGCTGCTCTGAGTTAATCATGTCCTGGATACTGTGATAAAAGGGAAACTCCTCAATGATGGACACAGATAAAAAAAAAGAAACATTAAATCAGATTAATAAATTAACTTTCCAGTTATACTGTATTATACGGTTTTATTAACCCAAAATTAAAAAGAACATCTTCAGATGAGCCTGTATGGAGTGGATTTTAACATCCACCTCAGAGAGACAGGTAGGACAATTCCTGCTTTTAATTAGGAAAAATTAAGTAAGAAGAAAATGCCACTGAAGAGCAATAAATATGAATTAATTGAAAAGCAGCAAACAATTTAGATTTTGATGATAGCCTGTGAGGGCCGGAGCACTTAGCAAACGGTCTGAACTGCTCTGAAAACCACTCTACATGAATCTGAATAATTGTTGGAGAAAAACAGCTACAATGCAAAGCGGTGGGGAGTTTATTAGAACAAAAAAAAAAAAAAAACCTGCACACACATAAATACGGAGCTTTTTGGACAAAAGATCGTGACCTGACATTTCTCATTTAATACATTTGGGAATATTAAAGCCCAAAAGTGTTATGGCTCTTTTAGAAGAATAAAAAATGACTAATGACACTTTTTCAAACTCAACTGTTTTTTTTTTTTTTGCCTTATATGATAATCGCTACAGTTATGTCATCATGCACCTTTGCATTTGTGCACATTTTGAGATACTATTTTATTGGCTAAACCGAGCACAAAGGGTATAATCTGCATAAAATGATGCATGTTTGTATTCTGCACGTACCGCATTGGTTAACATGCTCACCTCCCACTTTTACAGAGCGATTCATTCCCATGCACGAGTGTGATTTTTACGTATATCTGAGCGTTTCTGTGTGTGCGTGCACGTTTAGTACAAGCGTCGGGAACAAGAACACATGGGCCGCGTGGGCGTCTCCTGGCAAAGCACAGCCACATTGCCTCCTTTTACAACAAAGACGAGAAACGCTACATTTTCATATCTGCCAGTAAGAGTCTCAGCATGAAACGGAGAGTGTCATGAATCTGTCACTAAGTCAATCTGAGTTCTGATGGGTTTGTTTGTGAGAAGCGCTGGGCAGCACCTGTTCTTTTTGGCCTATTTGAGTTATTTTGTACGAATAATCCTAACAAACCTTTTCACGTGTCAGTACTTTTATCACTCTGCAGGAATCAGTCAGATTGAAGGATGCCATGTTACATGCGCCGCCACAGTTCCAGGTTGTGTTTCATTATGTGTATTGAGTGTTAACCTTGTTCAACAGTAGGAATCCAACAATTTGAAGGCCAAATCCTCTGCTAATCCTCTTTTATTGAAGCTCCTGCTTGTCGGGAAAGACAGCGTATTGAACTTTCATATGCTCTTTTCCCCTGATAGGGTGGACAAACGCGAACAGTCTGCATTCAGATACACACTTCCACAGACTGCGACACACACAAAATCCCAGCTATTGAGTGAGAAGTGAATCACAGTTCCAGACAATATCTTTGTCAAACACTCCGGCCTTGACGGATAGACATCGGCAGATTCACAGAGCCATGGCAACAGTCAAGTGTGAATCCTGCTGATGAGAAGAGCGTGTTTGTGCTTTGCAGAAATTGGTTGGATAATTCAGCTTGGGGTCGGCTGCAAACGCTGAAAAGAAACAGACAACATGATGCACATCAAATTCAATTAAGTAGCCATGTATTGCTGGCAAGAGCAGATAGCACAATGTGAGAAAACTGCCAATTATTATCATTAATCATGAATTTAACTCTGGTCTGGTGATTTGTTTGTGTTCCGATGCTGCAGATTAACAGTAAACTATGTTGTTAACCTCATGTCAAGAAGCCATTTAGACTTTAATGGAAAGTTTTGGACCCTTTTAAAGCCACAGTAGCTACACAGTGTCTGGCATCTATAGAATTAACATGTTTGTCTATTTCTTTTCTGCCAAAAACAATGAAAAATTCCATTCTCTACCAGTGCGGCTCCCAGATCCTGACAGGAAATACTATGAATCCTGCACAATTATAGCAAAATCTGTCACGTAAATAAGGGGAAATGTCATAATAATGTGGCATACACAAACGGAAGCGCGGGCAGTCACTCAGGACAAGAGTCAAAAGCTGAGCGTGGGTGGAAGTGTTGAAGAGGAGGAGTGGGAGGAAGAGGAGGAAGAGGAGGAGGAGGAGGAGGAGGAGGCAGGTAATAAAGAAGAAAAAGGCACGTCGTCTGTTTTCAGATCAGGTTTTTCCGATGCCGGGGCGTTCAGGTTTGTGCCATGTTACCTAACAAACAGCGTGGGATGAATGTAGGGCTGACTTTTATCATGTAAATGACCAAACAGGAGCAAAGTTGGTGAAATTGTTGAAAGATGTTCCAGACCGTGTAAGGCTTGTTAGAGCTTTTGAGCAGGTCGGGCTGTACTTTGTGAATGCATGTGCGGTGTGTTCATGAATTCACAGCTCAGATACAGTGCAGTGAATGCTACGTTTGGCCACATGGAGTAGTATCAGTCTGACATTTTAGACACCAACGCCTACGGGTGGGACAAATATCGATAGACGGATATATTGTATTACTTCCTCTTGTGTGTATTATTACTGTGGCACCAAATATAGAGATTTAGAATTAATACCCACATCGATATGGAAGTAATGTATATTGATAAGATAAGATAAGAAAACCTTTATTTGTCCCACAATGGGGAAATTGCAACGTTACAACAGCAGAGTACAAGAACAGCAGTGGAATAAGAGTTGCCTAGTCTGTACAAAGTAAAGCCAAAAAAGCCAAGAAGTTAGAAAAAAGAGTGTGAAAAAAAAAGAGTGAAGGAAGCAGGAGTAGTTGCAACCAGCAGCCAGTTCTCGCCAGCGCCAGGTGGATGTGTATGTGTGCGTTACCCTTTTAAGACTGCCATTATATCAGGCTGCCTAGGTTGCCTAATTCTGTTGCCTAATTCTTTTGCACTTTTGTTTTCAGGAAAAACTTAACTCTCTCTTAACTGTCCATTAATTATCATTATTATAAATAATAAATGCTTAAAACAGTGTGTTTTAATGATTAAGAAAAAAAACCAGACTTGAAGTATTTAGCATATTTATTATCAGAAACAACTTTAAATGTTGTTTTTGAGATTGCAGAAATAAACTTTCAACTATTTTACATCTGCTCAAACATGCCTTTTGGTCTTGAACATTCAGTATCCATTTTATGGCTTCATTCTTTTTATTATTTCCAGGTGTTTTTTAGCCTGTGTGGAAGTCTCTGAAACAGTTCCTTTTTACTTATAAAAGAGTCCCATATTGCTGCCGTAAAGTGTTATATGTTGTCGGAAAGCTATCAATCTCAGCTTTCCGATGCCGTTTGAATTTTGTGGATAGCATAAACGATTCAGGAGTTACAGTAATTTGAATGCTGTAAAGTGCAAAATGCAGCACCGGAGTGACTGCAGTTGTTAAAGGGTTACAGAACTGTTACACTCTAAATCTGCAGCTTTTTGTAGATCATTTCATCTTCAATGTTTCCACAAAATGTCAAACAAATTTGAAGTAAACATTTGAAAAGTAAAAAAAAATGCAAATGTGAGTTACGTATGTTTACATTATTTTCACATCTTTTAGCACTTATTTCCACATCATAGTTAAAGAATGAAGTACATGGACATCATAGTATTGATGATGTGCATTTATATAACTTGCATTATTACGTTTATTGCTTTATTTTGT
Organism: Apogon talboti; assembly: GCA_037367365.1. NCBI lineage: Eukaryota > Metazoa > Chordata > Actinopteri > Kurtiformes > Apogonidae > Apogon > Apogon talboti. Next base: position 5,522,604 of record JAPQRQ010000013.1, on the reverse strand, counting down.
TATGTTATATTTATTAGCTTTTGCTTTGCTATCTTTTCCACACAGTGACTTTCTTGACTCATAACATTATCCTTAAAACTGACATACATCAATTAAGTAGTTAGCAAATTTAAACAAAGATGTATTTGCTTCTCAACATTGACCACCTTTCATATTTTTTAAGTCCTATGTAACAGAACGGGGTGGGACTTGTAATATAGTAAGATAAGATAAGGTAAGGTAAGAGTGTACATGCAAAACAGGAATTATAGTAATATTGTGTAATATGAGGAGTATAAAAATATTAAATGTTAATATAAAATGGTAATAAAAAAAATCTACATATATACAGAGATATTTACAGACAAATACATGAAGTTTTTTCTTTGATTTACTCTTTCCATCATCCTTTTTTGAAAATGCACATTAGATACATGGAAATACACATATAGTAATGTATTCGCACTGTTCACTACCTTGTTACATTGCGCCATTTACACCATTTACTCCATTGACACTGTAACATGTATGTCTACACTGCTCACACTGTTACATGGGTGTTTACATTATTTAAAATGTTACATTTGCACATTTTTATACTACTTTTAATATTCTTAACTCTACCCTTTCATTCAGTATATCTGTAATTTGCACAAATTTAGATTGCACACTACTTTATGTCTTATATTTTTCTAATAAATGTCTGTATATTATTGTGTTGTTATTTAGATGTAAGTGCACTGTCGCTGGTAGAGACCACCTGTAATTTCATTGTACAAATGGTGTAATGATAATAATGCCTATTCTATTCTATTCTATTCTATTCATAATAACACGATTTATGGGTTTGTTGTATGTGAAATCGACATGCATGTTTCTAATGTCTTTGTGCCTGTGAAAAGTAATTCATTTATATGCACTGATAATGCGTATAAATGACTCATAATATTCTGACCACTGACAGGTACAGTGGTGAGGTGAGGTCTAGTTCTGGTTTTATTTTATCTTTTGACACTTGAGACTTTGTTGCAAAAAATTGTATGAATGGACCAAGTGCTTTTCAGGAGTGAGAGAGAAATGGGATGAATGAGATACTAAGATGCAAAATTAGAAACACACATATGTGGTGGAAAATAGAAGCTCTTTTCGACTTTCGATGCAAATGTATTGCATTGGATCAAATTATGTTGAATTGTACCACATCGTAGCAGGGGTGATATGATCTATTGGTTGTTGCTTTAAATGTAGCTCTAATATAATGGATTCTGAGCAACAAATGTGTGCATAGCATTGGGTCATTGATAAAAATGCACTATGACGTTCCACCACTATCATGGGCTCTATTATGTAGTCAATATTGGATCAGGATTTACTCTCTGATTCCCACCTCCACTGACTTCTTTGCATTTGTAATGGTCTAGTTTGAGTATTGTCTGTGTGTTTGCTGTTAATTTTTTTTCAGTTTTCTATCAATCATTAACAGGAACTGCATATATGAGCCCTTTTACTCTAAATCATGCACAATTAACATTGCATTTATGCATTTGTTATTGTGATTTAGGCTTCTGATTGTAAAATTACAAGATATTTTATAAATTTTCTGCACAAATGAGAGCCAAGAGAGTGCATTTAATTTTATCCTTACATTGGCTTATGACCTTGTACTGGTGAGTGTCCTGCAGGGTGTGGAGAAAGTCCACGATGAACTCCAAATAAATGAGCTTAAGACCAGAGGAAACATGTATTGATTTTTGCAGGAGCCCCTTCCACTGTGTGATGTAGGATGAGTCAGTGGCAGCAGGGTACGTAGGTATTTACATACCTCCTAATGCAAATACAGATGCTGTAAATCAACTGTTGTTTTTTAAAAAAGATGAAACATTTCAATATGGATGTAACACCAGTGAAAATGTTTGATTCTTTCTTTATTGAGTCTATCTTTTGGCATTGGCACTCTTAGCCTTGAGAATTTTGATTCATTTGTTAGTAGTTTATTTCATCCGGTAGGAAGACTGAGGACCTCAAGAACTCAATCAGTCAATAAAGAAAATAGAAATGTTGTCAAAAAGAAGTAAACACTTTAGTCAGACATGTTCCTCTTTTTATTCCTATTTATACGTCAGTAATCACATTTGACCATGTTCAATGATTACATCCTGAGTTCCAGTTACGTGTTATCAAGAATAAATTACACTGTTGCAATTATTTCATGAGAAGAGGTAGAAATATTTTATTATAACTTAATGGACAACAGTGTCCTGTATGTGCATGTGCGCATGCACTCACCCACACCCACACATATATGTGCATATACACACATACATATACATACACATGCATATACACACATACATACACATGCATATACACGCATATGCATACACATGCATATACACACATACATGCATATACGCGCATATACATACACATGCATATACACACATACACATAAAATCAAATCAAATCAAATTTTATTTATATAGTGCCAAATCATAACAGAAGTTATCTCATGACACTTTACATATAGAGCTGGTCTAAACCAGACTATCAAGCCAATTTACAGAAACCCAACAGAATCCTCCAGGAGCATGCATATACACACATACGCATACACATGCATATATACACATACATACACATACACATGCATTTACACACATACATACATACTGTATATGTACACAAACAAATACACTTACCCCTAAAAAAAAAACAACAAATAGGAACAAAATGAGATCCATTTCTTGGACCTGTACGAGGTGAGACTCATCGTAAAAGGATAGGCCGTCATTGTGAAGAAACATCCATTACATTTGAGGTTTAGTCTTAGCATAGGTAGTACTCATTTGTGCATCTACATAGTAATTTCAGGTATTAAATACTTAATTTCCTACATTTTGTTTCACTTTTTGCACTAATCTGTCTTATTTCTGTGTCAATTTTTCATGTAAAGAAACCAAAACCTTTAAGCAACTGAAAATATTTTGGGTTGTGAAGTGAAAATTCATAATATAACAGAACATGCATTGCGCAAACAGGTTTTCAATGTTCTCTGCATCTTTCCTATTTTTATTAGGACATGCATGTCTTCTAAGTATTGAACAGTCCACAGTGGATGTAGATATTTGTGTCACACTGCTGCATGTAAAGTAAGCTGGCTTTCTACTATTGTGTTACAAAACCTGATTACAATAAGTAACTGTTTTTAGATTTCGTCTGCATGTACAATAATGTGACTACATGTTTATGTGCATTTCAAATGAATGGCTTTATTCAACTCAGACTTTTTCCTTAGTCTTAAAACCAACTACCTGCAAAATCACCCATTACTCTCAACTTTTTATGCTTTATACCACAAAGATTATGACTAGAAGATAGTGAAAATCTGTAAAAATCTCATTGCTCAAATTTAATTTTTATCTTTGATGCCCATTGCAACTTTTACTGTTGTAATATATCCAACCATTGAAGATATTTTTAGGCTATTTATATTATGATCACATCTGTCTATATAAAAACACAACACGTTTCAACCTGGAATTTTTACACTGTGTAGGTTTCCATCATGGTAGGATTTTCACATGATTCTTTACTATATGAAGGTGGACATAGCACTTTTTCAGTTTGATTTTTACAGACAGCGCTCTGAAAAAATTACAAATATGCGCATAACAGTATCTGTCAACATTATTAATTTCAAGGTGATCTGAAATCTGCTGATCCTTTGTTCATTTCTTTGTTTGCCACATATGATGGATGCTCAGTTTTCAACATAGGAACTTCAGATTTGGGTTTTACATTCATTCTTCATATAAGATGTGTTCATATTCAGTCTCATAATAGTACTGACAGTGAAATCACACCCACTCTAGCACAAGTAATGCAAAAACAACTAATAGTAGAAACATGAATCCACATCAAGAAGTTAACTTACCTATATATACTGTATATATATGTTTCCTTTAGTGTTTCCACAGCAGGGTGGGCTTATTTGGCGTGGTGGTTATAATCTAATGGGATAAGGGTCTGCAACTTTTGATTGTCTAGCTCGAGACTGAGATGATTTTGATAAAAACAGTGACAATGGGAAGCATAGTATAGTCAATTGTTTTAGTGGGGATTCACTCTGTGTTAAGAGACTATTAGTGATTTTGTGCAGTTGAACACCTTAGCAGTGCACATCAGCACATTAACACTGTCACTGTCATTACACTCCACGGTCCAAGCATAGCATCGCTGGAGTTAACTGCACACTAGTCACGACTCAATTCTAAATGTGTGTGTGTGTGTGTGTGTGTGTGTGTAGGCTCTCTAAAACTAAAACTCTCCCTCTTATTGAGCTACCCACACCTGTGAGTGTGTGTGTGTGTAAGGCTGTGTGTGTGTGTGTGTGTGTGTGTGTGAGAGGGAGAGAGAAACTGAATACAGCAAATCATTTGAAAGACGGGAAAACGCAAGATTATTTGCAACGACTTTGACTTCGACAGGCGAATGTGAGAAATAAAAAGATGGATGGAGGGGAGGATGGGAGAAAAGAGCAAATGATAGCCAAACCTGTGAAGAGATCAGTAGTGCTATGAATAAACATGAACAGCTCAGCCCACGCTGATATCTCCTCTTTACCTCTCTTAAATAAACATATGAAGACATGAGCGCACGGTTTTCTAACATTTAACTGTTGTACCGAGCACCGTGAATCTGCAGATTGTTTCCAAGGCTATTTTGAAATATTAAGAAGAAAAATCAATACAGTTTTCTGGCAAGTTTCGCAAAGACCTTTGTCTAACTCAGAGGTCATGAGATGTGCTTCTCCAGCTTTGTCAAGTAACAAGGTCAACAGTGAGGAGTTTGCCTTTCAAGATTTAAATAAACACACACATGCACGCGCACGCACTTCTCTTCAGGAAAGTAGGATCTTTTCCCATCAAGCGCTGCTGTTGCCACGGCAACGGCTGGAGAGTAGTCATAGGTGGGTGGCGATGCCCGGCAGCGATCCGTCTGGAGGGCTCTCATTGGCCTCTCCATGATTTCCCACAATCCTTTGCTGCTGCGCTGCTCCCGACCCCCCCCCCCTTTACCCGTTGCTCTCTGAATGTGACCTGCTGAGGAGGTCAAAGAGGAGGTGGAGGATGTATGTGTTTATGAGTGAGCATGACAAAAAAATGGGAAAAAACTGAATATGAATTAGTTTTTTTTACTTAATTTTTCTTAAGATTAAGTAACATCTTTGACTGTTCTGATTCTGATGACGCTCAAACTAACCTGAAGCCCAAACGGTAGAGTGTGTGATGGGATGAGGCAGATGTGGAGTGAGTGGAGTTTAGGAAGGAAACCTACTGTAGCCAGAAGTGATAATTACAGAGGAAGCTGTGTGACGGAGAGGCGGAGCAAAGCCGAAATAAAGTGTGAGAGATGAAGTGAGTCTACTGAGAACACAAACTACAAAGCAAGAGGAGAGGAAGGAAAAGCAACTGAACTCTGATGAACACATAGGATCAAAATAAAGATGAGATGGAAGTGGAGAAAATAATGAAACACACAGGTATAGCTAATAGCATTATGATGTATTGATAATTTTATATCCAAATATGAATATGTATGTGTGGCCCATTATACTAAAGTGGTGAAAACTGCTGTCCGTTCCCCCCAAAAATAGATTTAACAATTTAACCCCTGACATGTCTGTGGTGAGCGTTATGAATGTATGATTTATTTTAAATATTCATAAAAATTTAAACGTTTACGCAATATGAAAAATTTCCAAACATGCTGATAGAATAGACCTTGTTCTTTCCATA
>JAPQRQ010000013.1:5503506-5516727 GCA_037367365.1 Apogon talboti | reverse complement strand
ACCACGTGTAATAAATATTTCCTGTCATACCTTTAGTGAAACAGAGCAGTAAGTGAGACAGACTTGCTATAAAAAAAAAGACAGTTTGGGCTTTTTTTTTTTACACTGTTTTTGTGTTTGTTTTTACTGTTTGCAGTGTTGTGGTGATTTTCCTTTATATTTTTTATTGTGTTTTTACTGAGTGTAACTACTTTTTGGAGTTCAACCAGGCAGCTGGACTGATTTAGAAAAAAAGAACCTCAAAACAAAAACTACTGGGCCAAAATTCTAATACTTGCTGTTCAGTGTGTTCATGTTCAACATTCTAAATCTCTTACTGATGTACATTCTGAGTGCCTTATTTTGTAAAAACCTGTCAAACTTCAATTCCTCTCTGTCTTTTTCTGTTATTCTACCTTGTTTTATATGGAGTGATTTCACTGTCAAATGTAGGAGGGCGTAAGTTACATAGAAACAAGCATGAAAACTGTAACTGAAGAGGTAAAAATAATATTGTGGGGAGTAAAATTATTATTGTGGACGTATAAAAAAGTGAGAGGGCACAAACAATTAAAATGCTCGCTCACTTTTCCAAAATCATCTCTCACTTCTGTTCTCTTTGCGTTCGATTCTGTTCTCTGCTCTCTCTCAGTTTTCTGCTCTCCTCGCTCTCGATTCTTCACTGAGCTACACTTGCTTCCAGTTTTACTGGGAATGACGTCACGGATTAAGACTCGACTAGACGATCAACAATCACTACCTGGGACCTGGATTCAACGGTGTGTCTTTGCCAAAATCTTCATTTGGAGGATGAGCACTACGGAGAGCCCATGGCATCTGCAGAAAATATGAGGCTTTTAATCCGTCAGCTAGGAAATATTGACAATTATGTACAATGAATGTGACATAAGGACCCACTTTTTTACATTATTATTTTAATTGGCTAATGTTACTATTTCAGTGAGGAAATGAACAACCTGAAAAATACATTCAATTTTAATAATATTACACCTCAGTTTGTACAAAACATTTAGCAATTTTGAGAAATTTGAGAACCGTAAACACAATTAACAGAAAAAAACCCAACAAATATTATCAAATTAAGCAAGAACAAAGCATGCACAAAAATGAACAAAAACTTGAAAAACATAAACAAAAATGATGTTGAAATTACGCTTAAGTCTCTTATGACACTGCAAGATGTTCATATTGTTCAGATTATTCGTATTTTTTGTGAAAGGATGGTTTGTGAATGTGAACATTTTCATGTAGCTCTCCTTTTTTTTTTACAAACAAACAGAAACATTTGGAGTTGTCATTATTTATAGGTTATTATGATAGTATTTTACTTTAGATCATATTGGTCTGTATGTGGAACCTGAACTAAAATGATTTTGACATTTTTGATTAATATATTTAGTGTAATTTTTGCATTTCACTAATTCATCTCATGTGCCAGTTTTGGCCTGTGGGCTGCATGTTTTATTACCATTAAGCTTATTTTCATTTACTTTAATTCCAATAAAATAGAAGGAGCTTAATCAACACCTAGGTTTTGCATCTTTCCATGCTTTTTGTATTAGTTTTGTGGTTGTATGACAGCAGTTTGCATCCCTTACAGGTCTGTAGCTCATGTAATAGAAATCCACTGACACTTTAATGTTGACCCTTGACCTCTGAGTCGTGGCCTGGTGTTTGCTGACAGCTGATGTTGCATTCCTCAGTTTTCATTTAGAATCTTTCCCAGGGTCGTTTGCAAGGATGAAGATGTAGTGTCCACTCATGTTTTTAGTATCAATAACAATATAACAATGAATTCTCCATAACGATGAATGAGTAATTCTACCTGTGTACTTAAAAAAAGCTTAAAGTGCAGTTTCTCAGCTTTGCAGTGGTGCTACATAGGTTTTATATGGTGAATGCATTTACTCCCTTACATTTTGCAGGATTGATTCATCATAATTTATTCATTTTAGTCAATAAAAAGGTGTAAATTAATAAGGAAAGAAGAAACAGTAATTCATTTGGAAGTCTAAAACATATATTTGGAACTTTTAAAATTATAAAACAAACTACCTATAGGTTTCATGTTAAAAAAACATAGATTTGTACTTTATTTTTTCTTGTAATTAATTGATTCTCAGATAAAGTAAATGCAGAACTGTGGCTTTAAATGGCCCTAAGAAAACAGATAACGTTTGACACGTAGTGCTGACTGGTTCATGTAAACTGAGGCTACGTTCAGTTTTTCTGTCCATAGGTATCCCCACATCTGATTTTTTTTTTATGACTGAACAGCACAAATCAGACCCTGTCCACTTACGTATGTGGTCCTACATCGGATACTTTGAAATGTGACTTCAGTGTGAATGGTCACGGCGCATTTTGGGACCTGCCAAGATCCATATTTACTTCTGTGAACTCCATGTGCTACATGTGACATCACCTCTTGGAGGTCAATTCAGGGCCACAGACTGTTATTCTGCACATTTACTTTATAAAGTGAAAACAACCATGCACAAAAAGAAAAAAAATCTGATTTCAGCAAAAAAAAACAAAAAACCCAAATTGTGTAAACACAGCCTAATTGCGATATATATTCTGAGAATCCAGGTTCTAAACATACTGACACATGACCTCAACTCCCTATTTCTTATATTCAATAACATCATTATAATAAACACCAAAAATAAATCCACATCTGAGCGTTATCGAGTGAATCTTAGGCTGATAACACAACAGCCTAAAAGCAGCTGTAGCTCATCTATTACCTGTGTAATTTACATCGATTGCTGCCACATTTTCACCTTTTTTTTGTTATCATGCAACTAAATCAAGGAAACTTCATCTTGCTTCCATCCAGTCAGCAGCTCCAAGGTTTTCTGTTGAATTGAGCCTATGTTACATTTCCACATGGTATTGCAAGAATAATATGGCACCCAGTTTTCATCATCTGTAGCTATCTGTCCAAGATGAGTTTTTTTCCCCCTCTCTGTTTTTGTCTTATTCAGTAAGGGTGCAAGGATGTCCACTTTCCCCAAAGTAATTTTGTTCCTGGCTCGTTGTTAGTCCACAGATGCATGTTTTTACATTGCCAGAGGCCTTATATAGCCTGCTTTAGCTTATTGTGCTGTGCTTTTAGAGCCTGAATATTGTGTTTCTCAGGTGTAGACACCGGAAAATAATTCCAGGTTATGCTTGATGCAATATAAGTGACTACAGTGAATTCCCGAATGATCCGAGTGATATTTGCGCTGTTGAGTGCGCTGTGATCTCAAGCACTCACAAGTGAGGCTCAAAATCTATTTGAAACATTCTCTTGGATGTATTTTCGTTCTGCTCAGTTTCCCACGGCAGGGTGGTCGACCAGTGTCCAGTTTCAGGTAGCTCGGCTGTTCCCAGAACGTGAGCGGGCAGGAGCGCTGGGAGCCATGCCGGGACACTCCAGGATCAGTTAAATTCTCAGCATTCCTCACATAGTCCCTTTGAGGGGAAAGCAAATAGAGAGGGGTTTAACGCCCCCCTTCTAACACCTCCACACAGGCTGAGGAGGGGAAACACAGTGTTTGTATCAGGGCTTATCACAAGATAACAGCAGTACCACGCAGGGCTGGGGTCAAGTCCCTTTAATTCACTTACAGTAGCTCAGGAGGAGGATTTTTTTTATATTAAGAAGATTTACATGTTAAAACAAGGAGCTTCTGTTATTATCATGTGAACTGCAACTTCACTTTGAACTGATTGAACCAAATGGAAACTGACCAACTTCATTTATAGTAATTTCAGGCATTTTATGATTCACATTGAGTGTAGAAATGTAAATCTGGTTTACAGTAAAGAATAGGGGTGTAAGAAAATATTGGTTCCCCGATATATCGCAATATTTCATTTCACGATACTGTATCCCTCCCACCGTCCATCCGTAACACTCTCTAACAACTCTCTCCCCATATTCAAATCCAGACTCAAGACTCACCTTTTCAGGATGGCATTCCCACTGTAAATGTTGCACCTCATTTGCCATGTACAGCACCTCTTCACTTTTTTGCCTTGTAATTACCTTTTTTATTATTTATTTCTTTTGTATTCTATGTATTACGTTTTTAACTATTGTTGTACAGTGTCCTTGGGTGACTTGAAAGGCGCTTATAAATAAAACTTATTATTATTATTATTATTATTATCGATATTTTTAGGTATTTATTCAAATGCAAATTTATTAAGTTTTGTTTTTCTTTTTTGTTTATAAAGCTCTTTTATTTATACAGTATATTCACATGGGTAAAAGTAGTATTGTGATATTGCAGGTTATGCATAGTTTTTTTGAAATTGATAAATAATGGTTTGTTAAATAATGGTTATTTCAAGCATCCTAAAAGCACTTTTTACTGTCTGAAAGAGGCAGATGTTAGTTCCTTTGTTGGGATTGCATAAAAATCATGTAATATTGTTGGATGAGTCAGGGACTGTACACTATACATTCTTTTCACAACTAATAGAATATGAACATTTGAGCAGGATCTTCACCTGTAATGTCTGTAAACATAATTTTTTATTTTTTATTTTTTGGTATGTTTTTTGTACCGGTAAAGCTGGATGTTAAAACTTTATTTATCCAAATCCTGCACTCTAAGTTTTTGCAGAGGAAAGTTTTGTGATGTAGCATTAGATCCTGTTCTGATCAAATAAAAAATGTGTTTAGTATTTGTGTATATTTCTGGTGTAATTCAGTTTTTAAATTGTGTTTTCCAGGAAATAATCTTTTTTAAAAAAGAAACAAAAACAAAAAATATCACCTTGTTAACAGTATCGTGATATATTGTGATATGTTGTATTGTGATCCTAGTATTGTGACTTGTATCATATTGCCAGATTCCTGCCAATACACACCCCTTTAGTAATGAATGGCATATTTTTACTTTACCTTCTGCACGAATGAAAAATGAAAAGTGGTCCCACATTCCACACAATTAAAAACGCCAATTATAATGTTACTTGAAGAAAAAAAAGGATGTGGTAGCTTGTGCTTTTCTTGAACACAGTTACCCTCTATGTATGGGAAACACTGTTTGACTAATAAAATGTAGGACAAATAAAAATGCAGGTGTTATGTCATGAGAAAACAGAAAGTAGTATCTTAACAACTGGTATGCATTCATTTTATCTATTGATTGTAGTTATTTTTAATGCTTCAAGTCCTATGCTTTTATTCTATACATTTAGTAGTTGTTCAATACTTTTGACTTTGTGTGGGTTTAGTCTGAGCTTTACACAACAATACATTTTGCAGAAACAGAATCGGTCCCAAACCAACCAGGGATAGTTGCATCTAATACAAAACCCTAAACCTGCAGTGTCTTATTATAATGAAGACCATCTTTTACCTCAGCCAGAGGGTTTTTAGAGCACCACTGATGATGTGAGTCTAACATGAGTCTGGGGACGAACTAATCAAAGCTAAAAGTCACCATTCTTGTCCTATTGAGATAAGTGACCAGAGAAACTCAGCCGATATGTGGGCGCTCGACACTGAGGAAAAAGTGAATATTTCTAACACTGTCACATCTGAACAGTTAAAAGTCTGATTTCAACCATGTGATAAATCTGAAAATCATTTTCTCATTAAAGATGCAGATAATGTCTTTTCAGCTTCAACTGGTTCCTGCTAAAGATTCAATGTGTGATATTTGTTGATAGTACTGCAGAATATAAGGTAAGATAAGATAAGATAAGATTTTATTGATCCCACTATGTGGAAATTACCCAGTTGACAGCAGCAAATACAAAAATAAACTGCGGGGTAGACATAAAACAGAAAATATATACTTGAGAAACAACAAATGTAAAGAGAAAAAAAGAAATCTGCTATTTATATAAATATTTATATAAATTAAGATTTAAAATGAAATATTATATACATGCTTACAAATATATTTGTACATATGTGACAGATTGCGATATAATGAATACGCCTCAACTTTCATTCAGAGACTCGGAGACAACATGAAAATGACATGATCGATGCAAACACTTCATATTAAACTAGTTCTTCAGTTAAATTCTTCTAAATCTAAGACTTTTAAAGCTGCAATGCTCGATAATGTTTTTTCAGCATAGCTGATTTACCTTCTGTCACCGTATTGTAATTGAAGTGAGAGGAAATGACAAATGTAGCCCCTTCTCTGGACTCTGTTTTCCAGCTGTGGAAACCTGGAGAACAGAGGTTTCACCTACTCTAAGGTGTTTTCAGACAATTGTAGGGTTAAATACATGATGGACGGCTGTAATTGTGGATTGCAATCAAAATTTATAATCCATCCACATTTGGCAAAACATGCTTTTCTCTACATTTAGGCCTCTTGTCTACATTAAATAGAGATTTTTAAGAACTGTGATTTGTGTGTGTTTATGTGTTCAAGGAAAAGAGAGACTGGAAAATGATGGCGTCACACTCCATTTTACATAGGTCTATTGTTGCTTTTTGTAAAGAGCATTAAATCCAGGTGTATAAATCAGTGTATGACCTGTAATAGATCGAGGTCAGCACAGATACCTTTGGGAGATGGACTGGATTGGAGTTATGGATAAACTCACATCATTAAAGAATACACTTCCACAACCAACACTTAATGTAACGCAAGATTACAACTGAACTCCTTCAGGACAGAAACAGTAGATTTTGTAAATGTTTGTTCCAGTTTGTAGTCATTTTTGCATTGCCGTGTGGATGGAGATATTTTCTAAAATGACGGACGAGTGGACAGATTTGTTGTTTTTTAAACGGACAAAGATAATACCTGTTTAGAAAAAAATCCATGTTACTGTGGACAGTGGATCAGTCAGACACCACTCCACTACTCTTCTCCTTAGTTTGGCTTGGAAAAGTAACTGGACTTTGTGAAATTACCATCATTAGATCATCGCCATTTATATTTAGTCTTTTCTATTTGATCAATATCAGAGATCTGCAGGAAAGGTACATATTTCCGGAGTTTTTTCCTCTTATTTCAGCTGCAGAAATTTAGGTCTGTATACAGTGGTCCCTCGTTTATCGCTAGGGTTATGTTCTAAAAATAACCTGCAATAGGTGAAATCTGCGAAGTAGTCAGCTTTATTTTTTACAATTATTATATATGTTTTAAGGCTGTAAAACCCCTCAAAACACACTTTATTACATTTTTCTCAGACAGACTTTAACATTTTCTCACATTTCTCTCTTGTTTAAACACTCTCAAAGTTCAAACCTTCGTAGATTTTAAAAAATGAGTAAAGTATTATAGAATGAAACTAAAGATCAAAACATGTTTTCAGGCCCAAACATTTGTTTGAGAAATAAAAATATAAATGTTTTCCTATAAATAAATATAATACCTTTTAGAAATAACAAATTTAATTTTAATGATCAACCTTCGAGGTTGGACACATAAGAAATTATCGATAGTGACTCACGCGTATTTCACAGTTCCGCAGGTGCCTTTGTCGGTGCAGAACGTTTCGTCGACATTGTGGGTTTTGTCGGGGAGAAAACTTGCAAACATACAGCACTTCAGAGTCACACTGCAAGTGATCGAACATTTATGTAAATTTGGCAAGCCGAACGCATTCTGTACTGTACAGGAGACATGGCACAGAGGAGATTGATTGACAATGGTCTACAGTCCTTAGCCAATCAGGACGCAGAACACAATGCGCGTTCACACGCTGTAAAAAAAAGCATGCAAAATTGCACAAAAAAAAATCCGCGAAACAGCGAGGCTGCGAAAGGTGAACCGCGTTATATTGAGGGACAACTGTATATCTATTAAAGGGACACAATTTTTAGAGAAACTTTTTTTCTTTGTTTTGCATTATAAACATAGCAGTGTTTTTATAACACATATAACACAACAAATTTGGACAAATGTATGTTGTCTTCTTTTATGATACACGTGTTAGAGCTGCAAATGCTAATATGTTATAGCCTGCAGACCATGCTTAGCAGCCTGTGTGTATCTATGTGCCATCTACCTACCACCACTTATAGCTACCCTACCATTAGTTTCTGGCTGTGAACTCATCAAAACTCTGTAATTTAATGACTAACTTTAAGTGTACCAAACAGTGTAGCTGAGGATCATTGCATAGGTGCAATCAGAGCCTATTGTACTGCCCACAAGCAGTTAGAGGAGGAGGAGGACTCATCAGCAGTTACTCATAGTGGGAGTGTGGGTTTACTGACTAATCGACTATTTTCATTGTACAAGTGCCTCCATTTGGAGACCAGTCTCTGACAGACAATGTCAGTATTTTTTGCAGGTTTAATGTTCACAGTCAATCTATGCATGTATTAAAATGAAATGCAGCGGCTCCGTCTTCATCAAAATGAGGAGGGAAAGTTACTGAGCTGTAGGCAGAGTTTGCGGAACTGATGTGTTTTGTACATCATCAAGGTCTCAGACAACTTTGTTAATGTAATTATTTGTATTAAACCTGCTCATAGCTAAAATGAGTTGATTTGCAGTGAATGGCAGGTGAAGAAAAATGTCAGTTACTGTATATGTTAAAGTAAATGAGACACGCCATAAGCACCAGTCTACTAAAAAAAAAAAAAGTAATCCTCTCTGTCAAAGAGGATGTGGTTTAATTGGATACTTTTCTTATTGTTATTGGATGTGCAATATTCAACACGTTAAACAGTAGTAACTAGTACTAAACAAGGCATTGGGTGCCAAAGAATGTGAACAAAACAGTGTGCAGAGCCACATTTTTGCTGATTATACATGTTAATATGACAAAATCCAAAAAATGTTTGCCTGTTGCCCGCTTGCATTTTATTGATGTGAAAACATGACCTGCAGGATTAAAACCGTCTCGCAAACAGCAACTCCGCAATCCCATGACTTCACCCAAGACCAGCTGCTGGAATAAGGCCATACATTACCCACGTAAGTGGAAAGCCAAGTAGTGTTTAGCCTCAAAGGTTAATTGTGTGATTTAGGCCTTGAAAGAGTCTGTATCTCACTTGTGCGCACTTAACCCAGTGAAAATTATCCAATCATGTAGGGAGAGGGAAATAACAATTCTGATTTCCTAGAGGTTGCAAAAATAAGCCCCCTATGGTGATTTTTCACCTGCTCGGCAGCAGTGTAAGAGCCATATTTAACACTATTCTTGATTCCTAAATAATATAGCTTTTAAATAGACATCAGTCAACTATGTTAAATGTCACTTATTGTGTTGGTAGCTAATGCAGTTATTTGATGCATTTTTTCTCAATCACGCACATATTTGATCAGCCAGTTGATCATTTTTAACAACTAATACAACTTTAGATTTGGGAATAATGTTCATTGTTAAAGTTGTGTTACTACTGTGGTGTTTTAATACAGACATGTGCCTTGCCTCTTTTACACATTTCAGGTCAGATCGTTTAAAAGACTTCTGCTAAACTTGGGCAAAGCTATTGTAACTCATCCAGCAAACCCCAATGTTCCCCAATCCTTGGTTTTCCATGTGTATTTATGGGAAATAGACACTGTTCAAGATGGCATCACAAGGCATCATTTGACCGCTGCACTGTTACCAGGACATGAGCATATTATACAGACATGAACTAAATACAGTTAAAAACAACTTCAGTAAATGTTGAGATAAACTACAGGACACATTATTAATATTATGACATAATTATATTTGTTAATTAATTCATTTGTTTAATTTCAGAGACATTTTTTATATGTTTCATTAGTTCTACTGCACTAAGTAATAAGTGGAGTGGTGCCTGATGTTTGTAAATGTATATGTATTAATGATTTTCTTAAAAGCCTCTCTTCTGCATCTTAACACAAGCAAAAGACCTGCTCCCAACACAACAGACTCCAATACGAACTTCATATAAATACTTGAGCAACAATGTATTTTACATGATATGCCTTTAAATTAAAAATTAAAAGTTGCAGTAGGAGTAAAGAAGAAAATTTGACACTTTTAAGCCACACAGTTGATTGTAGGTACAGTATTGCATATCGGCAAGGATTGAGATTGATGGAGTTCTGGGATGGAGAATGGGAATTTAATTAATTTTTAATATTTTTTATTTCATTTTATTTTTTGCCAACTCCAGGCCTAACGCACAATTACAGCACATTTTTTTTGTAAAAATTTTAAACATTTTTTTTATTATCCCATTAAAAAAAACCTACCTCAAACCCAAAGATTTAATACTGTTGCAGCATAACTGTAATTTTTTTTTTAAATTAATAGTCTATCTTCTACAATACTGGACTTCAAAAGCAAAATTAGATTAGATTAGATTAGATTAGACTTTATTGATCCCACAATGGGTAAATTCAACAGTCAAGGCAGCAACAGAATAAAATGCAAGAAAAAAGTATACATGCATAAAGATAGTGCAAACAAAACAAGATAGTGCAAAAGTGCCATGACTTGTACTTGTTTTTCGTGATCTGCTTGTAAATACTATTATTACTAACAGTTTGTTGTCCAATGTGTCTGTTGTATGTGTTTTACCTGTGTAATCCTGTAACTGTGTGTTGTTTTTACTGCTGCCTATCTTGGCCAGGACTCCCTTGTAAAAGAGGCTTTTAATCTCAATGGGATATTTCCTGGCTAAATAAAGGTTAAATAAAAAAAATAAAAAAGCAAGCAATATAAAATAAAAAATAATAATAGTAATAAAAACTGTACAGACTGTATGCATGTTTACAACAGAGGGGATATAAAAGGGTAAACAAAAACATGCATAACCTGTGTTATATTCCACTAATTTCTAGATACGATATATTATAGGCCTATGAAAAGTTGTAAAAGTTGTGTGTCACTTTTTTCAAGGAACTTTTTCAAAATGTTCACAAAAAACAGACGATGAGTCTATAGAACACAAAAATCGATAAAGTCTAAATCTGACGCAATAAAATTTCATCAGCAGATGATCCAAGATAAAACATGAAATAATAGTACCGCCCATAGTATTTGACTGACAAGCGGTCCTTGGGAAGGGCAATACAAACAGTCAGTGAGCTCCAGACAGAACAAACATCCCATATAAACACAAAGGAGGAACTAAAGGATTACTGCTGCAAAAGCCAACAAGACTTTTCTCTTGGATGGATTATAAATCAATAAATTCAGTCATCCACCTCTTACTCAACATATTCTGTTATTAAAAGTTTTTTATGGGTCCATTAGTGTGCAGGAAAAGTGAAAAAATCTTAAACATCTCCTCCATTTATCTTATAAAAAATAGAAATAATGAAAACTCCCTGCTGTGAATAATGTCGTGATGGTTTTTCCTCAGAAATGTAAATGACCTCAATGAAAATAGCTTAAAATTACATGTCCTCTTCATTGAATCTATCAGTATGCAAATCTTATTCATTTCAAAAGTTTATCTGCTCAACACAAGATATTTTCTGTTCAGTCTAAGACTCTGGTTCACGCTGCAATATCTCACTTCATTTCAAGAAAGAACAAATCCACTTGGTGCAGTTCAGATATTTACCTCAATGTCAAGTAGTTCATACAAAGCTATTGTCCATATGAGGGATGTTAACAAATAAGACCAAGAAGAACCTAATGGCTCTACTCTCAACAACAATATTAAAAAAACACTCCCAAATACATAATGTAATACACAGCCCAAAAAAAAAAAAAAAAGTTTGTGAGATGGAGTAGACTTTACACAGTGGTCTGACTCTCCATCATCAATACAAGATCTGGGCCAAAAATGTCTGGATGGAAAAATAAATGTTATGACAAGATCAAAATTAGACGTTAACCTCATGTTCAACCAAAATTCCAAGGTCAACCTGTTTTTTTAGTTTGCTTTAATATATTCATCATTTGTTGATTGCCTGTGGTGTTTCTGGGCCTTTTGTTTCCAGTGGGAATCATTTCAATGTAACACAAAACAATGGAGTGGCTGATAGCAGAAACTTTATTCATATAAAACGTAGTTATGAAAACAAAACAAAAAACAGCAAAGGTAAGAAAAAATCATAATTTTTGCTTCATAATGTGACCTGTTTTTGCTCTTCTTTGTCTCGTTCAGTGAGTTTTAGCGAGAGAGGAATAATACTAGTCCTTTTTTTTATCTGTTCAGCGTTAGCTTAGCGCTCAAAGTTTGTCTCATCGGTCTGTTTTGTAAAATTATTCATGACATACACTGGTCTCAGATTGTTAGCTTGTTTTAGAAAAATACTAATTAAAGCTCTTGTTGTTTGGATGTTTTCTCTTGAGCTTTTAGGCGACATTTTTCTAGTTATGTAGATGTATAAGATGTATAGTTTATATTGCTGCTAGCGTCACGTAGTGTCACCATGACAACACAGATGGAATTGTGGCCGTTTACAGGACCGGGAGTAACTGGGCTTAAGAGGCTATGGTTATTTATTTTCAACAAATAATATATACTGGCTGACTGGTAGTGTTTTTGTGGTTAGCTATTGATATTGCACATATGACGTGTAGTCTAAGTGCTTTGTTTAGAGTTAATTCAGGAAAGAAATGCTGGCAAAATGTATTAAATGACTTGTTTTTTTTTTATCATATCTGATCTCATGTTTTTTAGCTCCTACAGTATCATGAGGTTTCCATGTTCCATGCTTCATGTTCCATTTGTTAAAGTTGTATACAACATTAAAACCTTACCTAATTAGCAGATGAGTGCGAAACCTCATGACAGTGTCCTCTTCTGCTCTACATTACAATGAAGGAACATTAAACACATGCTGATTTGCGAGGAGAGTTTAACGCCTTAAAGAATGGTATTCCTCACTGGTCTAAGCTTTTTTGTCCCCCAGCTGCAATTCTTACTATCGTATGGTATGGTATGGTATCATATTATTTTTGAAGGTCTCTGTCTCAGAAAAAGATGCTTCTGGATTTCTATCATGATCACTATTGCTGGACATCTCTAAATTTCTTGTATTATTTGTAGACTTCATTACTGTGGTTTGATGTAAAACGTCTGGCTTTAAATGCAACCGCAAACTCCTTTCTGATCAAGAATATGTAGTGAAGAAGCCGTGGCTGTTTGGAGCAGATATCAGACAAATCCTCTTAGCAACTTGAGCCACAAAGATTTTATCTGTAGCACCATCATCCTAAAGACAAGGGTAGATTAGATTAGATTAGATTACATTACATTACATTAAATTAGTGGCAAAGTAGTAGTACTAATAACAATAATAATAATAATAATAAGTAGCTTATTATGTTTCAATATAATATTGTGCAATATAT
>JAPQRQ010000013.1:5477158-5488367 GCA_037367365.1 Apogon talboti | reverse complement strand
CCAATTAACCTATCAGTGCATGTTTTTGGATGGTGGGAGGAAGCCGGAGTACCCGGAGAGAACCCACGCAGACACGGTTATTTTCAGGAAACTGGAAAAATTCTGTATATTCTAAAAATACAGAATGGAGTTAAGAGATATAGTCACAAGCCGTTTTCAACAGTATTCATTGGTTAAATATTTCTAAAACCGTCAAGTCAACGTGAAGACTGACCAGCAGAATCGTTTTATGACAAAAAAAAAAAAAATGGACTTACGAGGTTTCCGGCCAACAGCAACGATATGATGAGGGGTTGCAAGTGCAAATTTTCATTTATTTGACAGACAAGAAAACTCTCCTTTAATTAAACATATAATTAACAATTTTTCTGACAGACAGACAAGTGGGTTCGACTACTATATGTTTAGAGCTGTAGGGGCAGTGCTATTGCAGTTGATGAAAACTAGGTCAAATGTCTAATATATGTGTGTGTTCATATGCTTAAGTGTACTTTGTGTTGGTAGCAGGTCCTTTGTTGACATTAGTAGACTCTGTTTCGATGCCAGTGGTAACTAGATGTGCACATTAGCTGTGTTTCCATAAAGTGTCAAGCAAATCTGAATCGAACTTTTGAGAAGCTGCAGAAATGAAAATGCGAATTGCGTGCACATCCATAAACAAGTTTGGAGTGAATAAACCTGGCTCTATTTATGGCCGGCAGGTGGCGCTGTGGGCTATGAAACACATGACTATTAAATAGAGCAGAAGTAAGGCTGTCTGTTGTTGTTTTTCATGTAAAATGGCTGTGACGTCTTCTTTCATGGCTGAAACAGAGGAAAAATGCAGTCTTTTAGTCTAATTCAGTCTAAACAACTGAATATTGAGTCAATCCACCATGCAAGTTTAATGTTTGCGATATCAGTTTTTACTTGGAAAGGTGTTTGCATGTTCTGCATGTGTGTTTTCAGTTGTTACAAAGTTTTTGGGAAATTTCTGCCATGTGCCTAAATATTTTATAGACGAGAAATGTGCTTTAATTATGTTTATGGAAATGCACCTAGTGAACATTGTTCAACATAGAAATAAGTCTACAGACAAAGCTTCAATTACAGGTAAATTATTCATATTTGTTACATATTGTGTCTTTAAATGTAGTAATATGGAAGAGAATAACAGGTAAAATCTGATTTTTTTTTTTTTCTCCTCAAATGTTAATGGCTCATGGTACAAATATAAAACTGCTTAGGACAATATGGGACCGTAAATAAATAATGTCTTTGTAGATCTTAATGGATGCCTTCTTTGCAGTTCTTTCATCCTTTCCAGCCTCTGTAAATCAAGGCTTTCTTCATTAAACTTGAAAAACTGAAACTAAAACTAAATAAAAAGTAATGAGATCATCAAAATAATTGTAACGATAGGTTTACGTTTGTAAAACAAAAAAAAATAAAACTAATAATGTGGAAATGTCTAAACTGTCATAACTCTAGTGTGGGGAATTGCCTAATATACAGTGACACCGAGCTCCTGAAAAACAAAAAGCAGCTCGGTTTGCAGACGGTGCCACAGTTTTCCCCTATCATCTACCTGATGGAAGTGTGTTTAAAGGGCTTGAATGCAGAGTGTGGGTTTGGGATATGTTGTTTATCCTATTCTAACCACACTGTTGAGCCTTCGCCAAGTGGGTCAGTCTGAGTGGAGCAGCCAACACTGACGGAGCCATATAGGAAGAAAATAGACGAGGGCATAGAAGACAAGGGGAGCGGAGGAGAGGATGTATTTATTCACCCCCTCCCTCTCATTCCGCCTCTCTTCCAAATCTGTTCACATTTTACAGAATTGAAAAAGGAGGTCACGGGCCACAACAAGGCCACGGTAGAAAAACAATTGTACAGCGCTGAGGTAGGCATTTTCATGGAAAGTGGAAATGTCTTCTGTATGTATGGATGTGTAGAGGGATTTACTGTGTGTCTGCGAGTGTGTGTTGAGGGTCGGCGTGTCTGTGTGTGTGTGCACGTGCTCACATGTTAACCACTACCAGACTTGCCCCAGATGTGGATCGGTGTGCAGCAGCTGGACAGTTTCGGGGGCTTAGGAGGTGGTCAGGGCCACGTCTGCACAAACAAAACTACACTGCGTTGTATTCTTAAGCATTCTTATGCACGTGAGCAAACATAAGCTTCACGTCCAGTATCTAAACCTGCATATAGGAGTTTTAATTGTCTGCTTTTCATTGTTTTCGGGGCAGAAATGTTAAGTATGATTGACTTATGTGGATGTCTAGCCCCTTAAACTGCTCAAAATTCGCAATAATCTGGCTGCCGGCTTAAGTTCAAGGTGTCAGGAAAAGAAAAAAATGCTGTATAATCTACCAAAATATGAACATGCCCTAATTTTTCAAGCTCAAGTAAAACAATTGTAATGAAAGAAAAATGAGGAGGGGTCAAATATAATACCGTAAGCATTGTTTGAGTTGTTGTAGACATGCAGTGAATTATGTGTGCAATCCGATTAGGTGCACGTTGGACGGTGAGACGACAGCACCCACTTTGTGCAAAACCAAAACAGCATTAAGGCGCGCAGATACACATCAGGAGCTCCTTCTGCGTCACGTACCAGATGCCTATTAGGCCCGTTCGCCATACACGGTCTGTAATTTTTAACAGCTCCGGTTGTCTGACAGCCAAATGTGTCAGACCCGTCAATGATAACATCAGAACAGGAAAACCAAAAGTTTTGAATAAGCAGTGACTTGATTTAATGATAATCTAATATGTCTTGTGCTGCACACCGGCTCGCTGGACTACACCAGCGCTAGTTCAGTGGAACATGTTTTTCCATTATGATTCACATGTGGTTTCTTATGACTCATCAATAATATTTGACCTGTGTGTTTGAAAGCAACACTATTTTTTCGCTTCGGTTACGACACATGACAACGGAGACCTAGTTTTGCAGGGGGAAAATTCTGATTTAAGCTTGGGTCAGGTCTCAGTTACGACACTTGATCTCCACTCTCTCTGTCCATATATGAGCACACATTTGAACTAGGACAAAGACACATGGACATTACATCTGTTTTAGCTTCTTTACACTGCATCCCTGTTTGTTTTGTGTTTGGTTTTAATATTAAATCAATTACTTCATGACCTTTTGACCCCATACCAACTGGTGTGCAGTCTGATCCATCCATCCATCCATCCATCCATCCATCCATTATCCATCCATCCATCCATCCATCCATCCATCCATCCATCCATCCATTATCCATCCATCCGTCCGTCCATCCATTATCCATCATCCATCCATCCATTATCCGTTCATCCATCCATCCATTATCCATCATCCATCCATCCATCCGTCCATCCATTATCCATCCATCCATCCATCCGTCCGTCCGTCCGTCCGTCCATCCATTATCTATCCATCCATCCATCCATCCATCCATCCATCCATCCATCCATCCATCCATCCAGTGCCATTGCCAGGCCCAACCATACAGTATATCCTTTTCTGTAGACTATACACAGATCAGCCATAACATTATGAGCGCTGACAGATGAGGTGGTTTTGTTATAATATCATCTTTCAGTGGGTTGGATACATTTGGCAGCAAGTGAACACTTAGTTGTGGAAGTTGATGTGTTGGAAGCAGCAAAATGAGCAACGTAAGGAACTGAGTGACTTTGACAAGGTCCAACTTGTAATGGTGATGCCTGGGTCAGGGCATCTCCACAACTGCAGGGCTTATCGAGTTCACGGTCTGCTGTGGTTACTACCTACTAAAAGTGGTACAATTTCAATCTAATCTTCCTCAAAACTTTATTAGCAAATGAAAATATAGGAATGTTTGCTGTCTAACCAAGTCTCTGTGTTTGATACAAAAGATATAAAAGTAAAAAGGGCATGAATCAGGACACAAACCCCCGTTAATATCATATTACAAGCGAGAAAACTGAAAAGAAAAGGTGATTTTTTTCAGCAAAAATATACCAGTAATTGAACTTAGAAACAAACATTTACAACCAATGTCATTTGTCATCAGTGAACCAGTGTTGCAGAAGATGACAGTGTTTCCATGTTCACTATGGAGCCTCTGAATATCCAAATAAGACACATCTGATGCTGCTGAAAACTGCATTTTATCTGAATTATTTCAATTTATTGATAGGGTTAGTGGTCGAGAAGTTACTTAACATTTTGTATCAGGAGATGCTTTTGCTCTCCTGCTGATATAATAATGATAATCTGGATGTAATATATAATATTTTGTATATACTAATGATAATTTACTGCAAGGAAAAAGCCAATAGCCAATTAATCTGAGGCTAATACCTCACTGTAATCATCTTCAAGTCATTGTTCAGAATTGGTATGACTGAACATCAAGATTTTGAGCTGTTATTTTCCCTCAAAGTCAGAAATATTAGTCATTATCAGGATGTGGTTCTGCTAATATCAGTGGATAGTTTGCAAAACTGATCCATCCATCAATCCATATAAGTTCATGCTGTCATTATCTATATACCTGATGGTGTTGGCATGTTGGTAATTCACCTCAATTTAATCTTTCATTCCATTCCATTTCATTTCATTTCTACTGAGCTGTCAGTGGTTCCAATGATCTTTAATGTAGTGAAACGTGATAGAAGTGAAGGGCAGTGAAATTGAAAAAAGATGCTAGATGTTGAAACTGAAAAATAGACCTTGGCCTGCTGTGATTTTACAGCAGGGCCTTGTTTCAACTTTGTGGATCTTTGTGTAGACGGTGAACTAAAATATTAAATAGTGAAAATATAAGTCATGGACAGTTTATGGAATTTGAATAGAAAACATCCATAGAAAATGATGCAAAGTGTTTATTTAGAAAAATATATTTGGACAAGAGTCAAATCTTCAGGAAGTAATACAGACTTGGCGTGAACTCTGCTGAGTCGGGAACAACTTCAGTAAAAATGAAATGCAGTTTTTCCCCCATTAGCTTTATTCCTTTAAGATGTAGTTCCTCAGAGACGCCACAGAGAGACTGGCTTCTGTTTCTGCAACACAGTTAAATTTATAAAGGCAAATAAATACCATGGATTTAAATCGATTATTTCACATGATAATTAAGAGCAGATCCAGTGTTTTTCTACTGTTTAAAACCATTGTAGTTACTGTTGCCATGATGAGCAAAGCTGCCGAGTCAGCATGGGTCTGCTCTCTGTTTCTGGTTATCTGATACTGTATAGTTCTTCTGTTGATATAGCAACATTAATCATATAAAGTCAGAGGATTTTCATGCAGACTTATCTAGACGCATGAGTCTGTATCCATGTGGATACCTTGGTAAGAGGTGATGAGCTCAGCATGGAGACGCAGCTCATAAACATGCAGAAGCTGCCAGATACGACCACCGCGAACTCGCACTCGTACATCAACAAACAGCTGAGGCTGATTTGCGGCTGAACACAGCGTCCTGTCCGGACCCGACATCGACTGTTGACAGCTAATTCAATCTGGATCAAGATGGTGCAACGTGTTACTGAAACCCAAGCTCTCTGTTTTGACGGGGGTTTGACGTTTGCTGATAAAAACGTCATGCGGATGCGCCACTTTGTACAGCACGTGTACGGCGAGAGGAATCGGTTTCTCCTCGTAAAATCCGGTAAACACTGTTGAAAACGATCCATTAGATGGCTGGAACAGAGGCGAGGTTATGAGACACATCTGTTGATAAAATATACAGCCGCAATGTGGAAAGTTAAAGAAAAAATGTTTCCACACAACCCGTAAATACTATCTTCATACTATATGATAAGTGTGGCCAGAGTATGGGGTAATACTTAGAGAAAAAATGGTGAAAAAACATTTATTTTTGATGGTGAATGAAGCTGGATAATGTTAATAAGAGTAGAAATGGCGTGATCTGTGTACATATGGTATATTACACTCACAAACCACTCTATTAGGTACACTTTGCTTGTAATGTGGAAATTTGGCTTGGGCAGAAAGTCTCACAAAATCAGGCAGACATACAAAGTGCAACACAGTCACATTTATCACCATTTATTATAACAGTATCCTCTGTATTTTGCATTTTTTCTGTGAAAATCATGTATTTTCCTATTTTTAATTCAATGAACATGCAGATGTTCAGAAAAGTTCAGATTAAAGTTGAGGGTTATTATGTCAAAAACAGAGAAAACTGAAGAAAAAGTGACTTTTTCCAGAAAAAAATATCAATAACTGAATATAAAAACAAACATTTCCATCCACTGGCATTGATCCAACTCCATAAGTTTTACTGGTGAATCAATGTTGTAGAAGATGACATTGTTTCCACGGTAACTACGGAGCCTCTGAACATCCAAGTGGGTCATATCTGATGACCATGAAAAGATGACAAATTAGTGGATCAGCAGGTATTAAATGTTTTAAATCAGTAGATGGTTTTGGTTGCCAGTAGCTGTTTGGGTCTTTATGGGTTAATGGTGTGGGTGCTTGGAAATGTTCCTCAGAGGTTTTGGACCATATTGACATGAAGGCATCGCGCAGTTCTTGCAGATTTGTCGGCTGCACATCCATGATGTAGGCTTCAATGGGATGGACATGGTCAACATGTACTAAACCTACATGTATAAAAGGACCCAAAGTGTCAAGAAAATATCCCTCACACCGTTATACCACCATTAGCCTGAGCCACTCATACAAAGAAGGATGGATCCATGTTTGATCCAAATGGTGACCTTGTTATCGAAATGCGCAACAGCTTTCTAGTCTTCAGTTGTTCAATTTTGGTGAGCTCATATGAATTGTTGCCTCAGTTTCTAGTTTTTAGCTAACAGGAGTGGGGCTCAGTGTGGTTTTCTGCTACTGTAGTCCATCCGTTTCAATGTGCAATGTGGTCTGCCTTCAGAGATGCACTTCTGTATTTGTTGGTTCAGTTTCCGTTGCCTTTCAATCAACTTGATACAGTCTGGCCATTCTCCTCTGGCCTCTGGCATCAACGAGGCATTTTTACCAAATGAACTGGCCCTCTCTGGATATTTTCTCTTTCTCAGATCTATGTTAACTCAAGAGATGGTTGTGCTTTAGATCATCTTAATGAGTTGTTGCCATATGATTGGACTAGATGAACCAGTGAACCTAATAAAGTGGCCGGTGAGTGTGTGTCTGTGTGTTATATCCTCCTGAGACCTAGCAATGCATTTTTGTCCTCTGCAATGAACAAGAGCTTTACTTAGAAATAATGTCCACTGTAAAGGACATTCCATAAATAAATAAATAGTGTGTCTGAGAAAACTGTTGCATCATGCTGTTTCCAATCAAGGTGATTAATTAATGTAAAAACGGCAGCAAAACATTTACTTACTGGGTCTCAGGAGGATATTGCAGTTATTTTGCTTTTACTGTTGCATGTATTACAGCGGTAAATACAATAGAGATGAACCTAATGATTATTTAACAGATTATTTCCTTGATTAATTCATTGCTCTGTCTGAAAAATGCAAGCAAAATGGCTTAAAAATATTTTAATTTGATTTATTTGACTTTTATTTAATCAGGCAAGTCCTTGAGACCAAATTCTTTGCTGAAATTGCCTATAAATTACTTAATTTTTCTGAATTTTATTAGTTAAAAGCAAAAAAGTGGGTCATTCCACCTGAAAAATACTATAGTCCTTGCTGTTTTTAATGTATTTTATGAAGTGTGCCCCAATATGT
Source organism: Apogon talboti (assembly GCA_037367365.1). Taxonomy (NCBI): domain Eukaryota; kingdom Metazoa; phylum Chordata; class Actinopteri; order Kurtiformes; family Apogonidae; genus Apogon; species Apogon talboti. Next base: position 5,480,681 of record JAPQRQ010000013.1, on the reverse strand, counting down.
ATGGGAGTGTTGTTCCTGTTGGGATGACTGGGTCACTTGGCTCAACAGGGACATTTACAGAAATGTTTATTAATATGCACTGACCCCCTGAAGTTAATCTGTACAAATGTATAAATGATGAACTGATCCAAATAGTTGCGGTTGTGTTGATCTAATCTGCAGCCCTCATCATACAATACAAATAATATTTAGGAATTTTGGTTTGTTTATAGGAGCCAGTTAAAAGTGTTTGTCTGCACTGCACATTGCCATCCTTCCAAACATCCTAAAGAATCCAAAAGCTGTTTGATTACCTAAACAAATCTAGCATCACACTGCGCCTTGCTAGCGTTGTGTTTATGTACACTCGGCAGCCATGTGTTCAGGCGCTCCTCGCCGTCGCTTCCACAGACTGTCTCCGAAACCCAAACCCTCTGGATTTGACAAAACATAGTTAAACGCAATAAAAACGTGACCTACTTTTATGCGATCTGAGCCAGAGACAAGAGGGCCGGCACAGGCAGGGTGTCTTTGAGGATTAACACATATCCACACACACACTAACACACACTCCTCTTGTATGTGCTGGCTCTCCATGTAAACCCAGTAGTCTCCACACCGATGTGTGCACATACACACCCATCCGTCGTCTCAAGTTCCCTCCCCGTGCCCTCGTTTTGCCCACATCCCGCATTGTCTCACGGGACTCCCACCTCGCCACGGCCTCAGGTCACAGCTCATTTGCAGAGACCATCTTTGTTTCCCACTTTCTCCCCATTTTTCTAATGGGCTCACGTGTTTCCCTCCCACTGTCACTCTGATGCCGGAGTGTATTAGTTCATATAGTAGTCGGTAAGTTAATTATCAAACGAAGTTATCTGCATTGGTGCTTGGAAATGCTGGTAAATATTGCTTGGCACACATTTGCTTCCTACATTGGATTAGTGTGGAATTTTACCATGTCAGTACACTGCCATGTACGTAGGAGTCTGACGTTTAAGACGAACAAAATTTACAAAAAACAAAAAAAATCCCCTTCTTTCTGTAAAGGTTCCTCTTGAGGAGTGATTCAATTGCACGTGGGCGGTTTGGAAATGATTTGCCTTCAGATCTGTCAGGAACTTCAAACACGCTAATCCATTTCTATCAGCGCAGAAAGCCAAAGACAGGCAAAAGTGACAAGTGAAGAGATGTATGAGTTTAACAAAACATTGCTCTCATCCCACTCACTCTCTTTATTTGCGAGCGCATCAGGTGGAAATGTGAGCCGTCATTTTCCAGAAGCTGCTGACGAGGGTTTCTGGATCTAATAAGTGTGAGTCGGTGAAGACGCTCCTCACCTGTAAGCTTGGTTTCGACCCCCACACATTTTCCCAGGCCAGTCAGCGAGCAGAAGTGAAGCTGTCACTGCCTGGATGAGCGCTGAGGCTGTTAGCGCTGTGGGTCACCGTGGGGAAAGGCCGTCTGCAAAGCCAATTAGCCTCTCAGCGCACCATAAAAACAGACTGTGCCTGCAGCTCGGAGAAAACTTTCCTGGCTCAGGCTGCACGTGAAGGAGTTTTTCCAATACGACAATTTGGAGTGATGGGCGGTTGAGAAAAAAAAAAGGAGTAAAAAAAAAAAAAAAGGCGAAACTCAATCTCCCCACTCCCAAAATATTTGCACTGCAGAGAAAAACAAAAGTGATCTGATTTCTGTTTGAATCCATTTTTGGTGACACACTTTTCTGAGGAGACCAGAGGGAGTTGTGGAGCAGACACATAATCTTTCTTTGACAGGAAAATTACCCAACGAAGTTAAAATGTTTATATACTGTATACTAGCAGGGGAAATGCTCAAGTGCTTGGTGGAGAGGCAGAGGCACTCACCGAAAACCAAATGGCTGCAGGCAAAGTCCCAAATATACACCTGCCAAATGGAGGAGCCAACAATTCAATTGTAATGTGAGTCATTAAGTGTCATCTGCCGCAGGAGCTGGTTTTTGCCATATTTGAAACTTTTTTTTCTCATAATATGTGCCTTCATGCTTTGTTTTTGCACTTTAGTTGCCAACTAATCCTGCTGTGTGAATCTTCTCTAAGTCGCTTTAAGAGCTGTGGTAGTTCTACCCCCGGTGCATCAACCCAACCGAGGAGCCCATCTAGATGGGATAGACCGGACACTGAGCCTGTAATGATGTAACTGTTAGCCTAACCTTAAAGTGATGATGCCACTTTGGCTCATAGTGGATTATTAGCTGCCATTTCAATTATTTTTCCCCTTCTAAACTGCCAAGTATGTTTAAGTCTTTTATTGCTGAAAGTCCAAACTCAGTTTTTTCATCACTCTAGAAGTGAGACATTTTTGGCGCCGTCATTGTTTGTGTTTCTGTTATGCCATTTGGATGAAACTGGGATATGGTGTTTTTTTTGGAACCAGGATAAGAACATCCATGTGTCCATCTGTCATCCATCCATCCATCCATCCATCCATCCATCCATTCTTACTGTTGGATCTTTTTGGGGAGATTGACCACTAAACCTTTGTAGAGAAGTCCTCACTTCCTTTCTCCAGTCCTCCTACTATAGATATAACCCCTCCAACATGTCCTTTGTCTCCTCCCAGTTGGACTATCCTTATCATTTGTATCCACCATCTCTTTCTTTCAGTCACTAACAGTTTACAACTGTAGGTGAGGATTGAGGATCAGTCGACGGCTAATGTGAGAGCTTCGCCTTTAAGCTCACTCCTCACAACAGACCAGAAAGATGGAGCACAAACACTGGACACTTGACAAACATGATCAGATCAGGGGATACTTCAGTTCATACAAAATCACCTAGTGATTATGTTTATTTTAACAAGTCCAGGTGCTGTTGAGAACACAGAGCAGGCAGTAGAAGAGAGATAATTTTTTTCCATTTGTGTTAATTACTTAGAAATGACCAGAACATTACTAGAACAGACTAAAAACAGTTCACATTTTCCCTTGTGTTGTTCTTGGTCCTCAGAACATTATTCAAAAGACCCATTGACCCATTACCACATCAGCAGGGGGCTCAATGAGAAGCTAGCAGAGGAGTTACTTGTACATATAGCTGTGAAACTTCAAGCCAAAAAACTTTAATGGCATATAATAGATCTTCAGCTCTGTGACATTTTTAAGTGTTTTTCCGGGTTCTGTAAACTGATACTGACTGGGTGCCATATTTTCTGTGTGTCACTGATATTAAAAACAGTAGTGTACAAACCATATAGAATAGGTGTATCCACCCCTGGAAGCCAGAATTCAGTAAGATTTTCGCTACAATTGTCACTTCTTTCGTTGTGAACTGTGCTATCTTCTTTTATTTCGTCTGTGGATTGGGTCTTTTTCTTCCTCTTATCACTTGGTTACGACTCAACTTTCATCACTAATTCCTCCCATTTTCCAAGAAAAACTCCCTCTTCTGTTGCCTCTCCTTGGTGCATGTTGCTGTTTCTAGACAGAAACACATGGAAAACCTACCCTTGTGTTGGTCACATTACAGCAGTGCTTCTCAATTATTTTCTCTTACGCCCCCCC
>JAPQRQ010000013.1:5455570-5466127 GCA_037367365.1 Apogon talboti | reverse complement strand
GTCTGTCTGTCTGTCTGTCTGTCTGTCTGTCTGTCTGTCTGTCTGTCTGTCTGTCTGTCTGTCTGTCTGTCTGTACAATAGTAACAATTAAAAGTAAAAACCACAGCTATTAAAATCAATAAAATTAGCAATTAAGCCTTGAAAATACCTAATTGGTGTTGGAATTAGCTCAGATTGTCCATCCATCCATCCATCCATCATGTCAAAGGTCATGGGTCTTGGGTGTCACTTTGAAGACCCGACATTCGTTACGTGTTGTCAACCATGGATTTGACTTCTACACTAGCCTGAATCCGTCCAGTTTTGCAAAACCAAACAAAGCATGTCATCTTCTGATGCTCCTGTCCTACCTGTTCCACTACGTTGCATGAAAACTGGTGCAGTAGTTTTTATGTGATTTTCCGGAAACAAAAATGGGAGCAACCACATGACCTCCTTTGCTGAGAATCAGGCTCATGTTTGGGGTTAGGAAGTTAGAAGGTACAACTTAACTATGTCACATCCTGAATAGCGTCTGTGAGAACAACACGTTACCTTCACAGCTTCCGGACTAAACCCACCCCACTTCCTCCCATAGCTCGTTTCTGAGTGACTCCATTCTGGTTTTCATACAGGAAAGTTGTTGTTGTGGGACGGCAAGGGCCGTGAAAAGCTTCACAGATGTGAGTTGTCAGGTGGAGGCCGAGCTGACCTCGATTCTTCCCAGCATTGCCGTTGTAGACGGGGCCGTGGGCGTGTACGGGGAACCGGGAAGTGAAACTTTAAAACTTTACAAGGGTGGGAAGGTCAGGAAGGCTGTAGCGAGAAAATACGTGAACGTGATTCAGCAAAATGTACCACAGCGAGAAATAGCATCGGGGTAGTCATTCAGAATTGAAGGCCATTCCAGATTACAGCAGCCTGTCTTTCATAAGGAAATTGCAGGCTATTTGATAAGCTTATCTTTTTTTTTATATATGCCTTTTTAAGGTATTGTTACCCCACTGACATTCACTTTGATTCCTGCTACTTCAAAGTAGAAGTTGGAGGTTCTCCGGTTTTCTGTCGCAGACTTCAGAGCTCTAGAGCTTAGGCGGAGTGAAAGATGATCCATTTGATGTAGGAGATTTGGTTAGTTGAGGAAATTAACCTGCTGAGTAGCTCCCTTGATCTGTTCCTTGTGCTTTAGCCTATAATGAGCCTCTGCAATATGAGAGTTCAGTGTCAGAACCAGACACAGGGTCAGACTGCGGAGATTGATTCATGGTTTTCTCCTGGCATTAATGTCACGTGAGCTGAACTTGGAATATTCCACCCTCCTGAGTATTTTTATGTTTCAGTTTGAGCCCAGTGTATAGAGTAATAGAGGGCTGAGGTGTCCAGGTTAAGAGACGGTGATGGCACAGGGAGGAGATTTAGAAGAAATGACAGATCTGGGGAAGGTCTAAGTGACTGGATTTAGTTTTTTAAAGGAGGCGAGTCTCAATATTTGCCCCCTTTGGATTTGTGTGTGTAGGTCACGACCTCATTCTCCCATTAGGGCGGATGACAGAGAGTAGAAGGCGTTCTTGTGGTCAGCAGGTCACAAAGCTGTCGGTGACTGATAATAACGCAGAAGCCGCACAAACAGTTTGGATTGTGAACGCGGTCCACAGATGCACACACTGTTGGACTGGGCCTTGATGTAGAGCAAATCAGCCAGATCAGCGTCCCGTTTTTAGCCCAGTCACGGTACACAGATAAATCAATCTTCATCAGAGCGGGACAGACGGCGAGAGCAGGGAGTCACAGTTCTGGAGACGGTTGCTTTGCTCCAGCGGTTTGCTCTGGCTTTGATGAGTTGACAGTATGTTTAGTGTCTCTCCAAGGATGGGGCATTGGGTTCATAAAGTCTGGATAAATGCAACCAAAACAAAACACACACCACCATCTGTTAAGTTTGATAGTGAAGGGACAGCCACAAAACTGGATACAGCTTCAGAGAATTATTCAATTTAACAGTAAATCTAAATCAGTGACACACATTCAGGACTCACCTAGATATCCTGACTCACTGTTTTTATTTTATTTTTATTTAACCCAGAAAAAAGCTCACTGAGATCAAAAATCTCTTTTTCAAGAGTGTCCTAGCCAAGACAACAGCAGTAGAAGTTACACAAAATAGAAATCACAGCCATACATCCACACTAAAAATATACATAAAGCACAATAAAAGTCAGTTCTAAAATCATACATAAAACACAAAACTAAGAACGTGTATATAAATGTATAAATGCTATGTTGGCATGTACAAAATATCCAGAAAATCAACGCTCCTTATACGCTTTTACATTCCTGCATAAGTACAGCGACGTATGTTTTAATTAATAAAGCCCTAGCATCTTGTTTATTGTCTCAAAATATGGGAAAATGACCACTAGTGATATTTTGTGGCAAATATAATTTTTTTTTCGAAATTATGCACCGTGCCAACATACCATCTTCTTTTGCTACCTCGCTGTTATCTCACTGGTGCAGGGTCTATATGCATGTTTACTAGTGGTTATAGTATTATAATAGATTAGATTAGGTTGGATTAGACTTTACTGATCCCACAATGGGGAAATTTAATGGTCAAGGCAGCAACAGAATAAACAAAAATGTGCATGCATAAAGATCGTGCAAAAGACAAACAATATAAAATGATAACAATAGTAATGGGTAATAAAATTGACTATATATACATTTATAACTTTCTTCTACCTGTTTTATATTATATGTAGGCCTATTTGTGTTGCATTTTCTCAACAGCACATGTGTAGATAGTACACAGTTTGGTACAAGGGTATTTTAACATCAGTATTGTTGTTTTATTATTGCTTATCTATGGTAATAAATGATCAACATAATTGGAACTTCAATCTCTAAAAAACATTTTTCACCCAAGTCATTCATAAAGGTGCAACGACATGTAAAAAGCTTTGGATTTTTTTTTTTCTTCTCCAACTCATATCTTTTGCAAACTGTTGCATAGATTGCTTGTGTAGAGTTCACCATAAATAGGCAAGAAGCCACATGTCACAAACTGCTGTGAAAACCACAGCTGAAATGCTTATTTACATATCAATAGAATCCCCCTAAAACCCCAATAACATCCAATTATTCGTCATGTCTTAATCTGAAAATTTAATTTAGAAGAACGTCTGATTTGGAATCTCCAAAAAGCACTGCACATACCACCCTACTTAAAAGAAGCCAAATACTCTTAAATATAATCAGATTCTCTTAATTGTATTAAGCAAATAAAACTGCACATGGAGTAAGCAAATTTCACTTAAAACTGGAGCAACTGCAAAATAATTGACCCAGTGGGAAAAAAGCCCAAATCTAAGCAAGTTGTGCCATTTAAAACTAATCTGAAATTGAGATGTAAATGGTTTCAGCCTTAAAGTAAGGAAAATTATGTTGTCAGCTGAGATGTTTGCTTGTTATTAGGTAAATCTAGCTCTGTTAAAGCTGGAATATCTTAAGACGAAGCTTGATATACAATTAAATTACTCTAATCTTAAAATAGGAGTATTTTTCCAATATAAAAACACGCTTGACAACTGACAAGATCACATTTCTGTCTAGAAAACCATGGAATCATTTCCCAGAAGCAAGGATGTTTCTTCACCGACGTCGTATTCCTTTTTCTTGTAGTGCAAAATATGCTGTGTGACCCGTATTAAATGTGAAATATTGTCACAATCAGAATAACAGTGGAATAATAATGTATGTAAATAAGTGGCTTGTTTATTAGTTTGTGAATTTGCACAAGTGAAACTGAGGCACAGTGCTTGTGGATGAGATGGAAAGTGGGTCATCTGGCCGGTTGCCATTGTAGCTGAGGTGGGTCCGAGTGCAGAGTCAGTCTCCATCACCTGGCTGTTTGGATTGGATTAACAAAGCCGTGGGCTGCAGAAGAGTCTCACACCGGCTGGGAGGAGGAGGGGGGCGGGGGCTTTTCTTGAACCATGAAGGAAACGCTAAATTGGAACTTCGCACTGAGCTAATTTAAGAGGGCCCTGTTGTTTTAACACCATTCCAAGGCCCTGGACTGTTTTGGAGGGGAAGGAAAAAAAGCAAGGCAGACAGAGATTCTTAACCCACTGCCCTTGGGATACCAGTCTGCATTCCTGCTGTTGGCTTGACCACAGCAGGACCCCTGCAGTGGACTGAGAGTGAGTAGGCTCCTTTTGCACTGCGTATGCATTTCACACTATTTATATAAGACTTTAACATTATTAAAGTGCTTAAAGTACATATCCACCCCACCTGTTTCCTTTGCATGTGTTCAATATGTGCACAGAAAGTAGAAATATTGCAAAAATGTTATTGCATTTAAGGTTCTGCACTTATGAAGGTGGAACTTATTTTTAAGTAAACAGTGTCCAGCAGAACCCGTTTCTCCCACTTGTTTAATTTCCCACGGCATCGGCGTACTGTTGCCACCCAGTATAACATAGCGTCACTGCACCACCAAGCTCAACAAAACAAAGGAAGTTTGGGATGGCAGACAAAAGCACATGTTTTTGCCTACCGACACATACCATGTGGGAGACAAATTTATACATGAAAAAGCCATCTTAAACCTCAGTTTGCTGGAATTCATTTTTTATATTGTATGGATTGTCAGTTTTTGCTCCACTTTAGTCCACAGTGAATATTTCAGTGCACCAGGAAGAGGTTAGAAGTTCAACCTGTTCGGTACTTTGGTTTATCAACAGATTCCCACAACACATACACTTTCCCGGACTGACTAATACTCTTATCGCTAATTATTCCTATCAACCTTTGCTGTTCCTGCTGCTAACAGACTGCACATAATACAGTCCCATTACAGGAATATCCTCGGAATCATCTACATTACATGAGAATAATCCGTCAGAGGAAGTCATGTGTAACCATGAGTTTTGTGAAGTAGAAGTGAGTATTTATTTGCAGTAAATAACAACTGGTCCATATATCAAAATATATGGTTTTTAGATGCAATAACAGAAAAGAAATCAGGTTCATATGAACTTTTATTAAACAATACAATGCTAGGTTTTATCTTGTTTTTGTTTAACCTGATTTTAATCACGGTTTGGATGCGTCTGGGCTTGCTCTCCAATTCTTCCTTATTTCTGCTGGCTGCTTTATTTCACGCCTGGTGCAAAAATCCAAGCAGCTCAGCTTTTTTTTTTTATTTTTTTTTTTGGATGGTTTGTGACCATCTGTCTTCCTCTTGGTCCTGTTGTAGGTTTTGAGAGTCAGAGTGGTCTTTTTATTTTCTTTGTTAGTACGCCACGGTTCTGCTCTGTTGGTACAAGTTGGTATTTCTTGAATGTTAACTGACAAAGCTCTGGATAACACAGCGCCTAAGAGATGCATACATATTTACTGTGGGAAGGAGGTGTTTGTGGAGGCTCCTGCTGCCTGCTGAGCTCATCAGTGAGTCAGTGGGCTGGTGGGTTTTCCCAGAGGAAGGAGACTTGATGAACTATGAGGCTTCCTGGACCTCATGATGCTACTCAATATGGAGCAAATCTGTGGCTGTACAAACACCTATGGATGCAAATACTGCACAAACTCACCAGTTTTCTGTCAGATCCTCGAGACAGTTTATTATGATGACTTTTATCTGTCCTTGAGTAAGCTGGCACTCTTATCTTCATCAGTAAAACAAGTCGGAATGGGTCTGTCACATTGTAAAGTCATCAGAAGGTGGGCGAAGCAGCAGGGCTCCTCAGCTGGCTCCGATGTCTGACTCGTTTCCACCGCCTTGTTATGACTCTAACAGTCACATCCTACCCACTCACCCCATAGGGAGAGATGTAGAGGAGCAGAAAGAGAAAGAAAAATGGAATATGATATTTACAGGGATAGATACACCACTGGGAGAGGGGAGAGCAAATACAAACGTGAGACGGTGATAAAAATGGGTTTGGAGTGAATGTGAAGCAGATGGATCCAATTCGGACTCTCCAAGGAACTGATGACAGATGACAGTGACAGATTAGAAACAGAAAGTGGCTCTGTCATCTTCAAATAAAGATTCTGGGCTCGAACGTCCCGTTTTTTTTGGGGTTTTTTTATCGCTGCACTTTTGGATGATCTCCCAACCACCAGGAAAACTGAAGTTTGAAGTGGACTATCCAGGAAAATCAAAAACAAAGAATGCAGTTCTTCTGCTTTTCACTTTCCATGATAGATGCATGTGGCTTTACTGTGAGCGAACGCCTCATCTTTAACCTTTAAATGAATTTTTCAGCGCAAAATCAAACAGCTCTAAAATGGCAACAAACGGCTCGAACAATAGAGCGCTCCATTAATTTGCAACAAAATGAAACATCCTTTTATTATAGCATTGTAACAGCTAACATGTTTCCAACTAATGGCCACCTATAAAACATTTTATGCCTCCAGCTTTTATATTACCCATCGGCGTCAAGTGTTGAATGAAACAATTTAGACTTTTGCACGGAACTGAGTGTGGCGCAGCAGCAGCATTTATGAGGTTTATAAAACACGTTTGGAGCTTTCATGGTAGTTAATAATGGTTATTGTGGTAGAGCTAACTGGTAAACAGGGTAGGTGTAGGTTTTTCATTATTCAAGGGAGGATTCTCTTTAACTATTGTATTTGCTAAAATGAATCATGGATGCCTCAGATGATTAAAACCACTTCAAACCTGAGGCACAAAAACTGACTTAACCTCAAATGGGCTTAAATGCAAAAACTCAAACCACTAAAATGGTACTAATTTCATGTCTGGTATGAAGCTACAACCACCCAGGAAATGGTTAGCCTTGAATGTCACTACACCAGAAACTCTGGAATAAAACCAACTAGCACCATGGTGTCAAAGCATGCAGGGGTTCCTCACCTAAGACAATATGTAGTTTTCTGGACTCTCAAATGGTTGCCTGTCATCAAACATAAACGAGCCCCTCATGAGACAGTTTTACTCTTATGTTTTATGGCGTCACACTCTTTGTCATTAAGTTGCAGTGAGTACTTAATGTAACAGGGGCATTAACCAGCTCCCTTCTGCAGTGCTACCTGCCCAAATCAACAGACGAAATATAAAGATGGTGAAAAATGAAGCCAAAATATCTTGCCTAAATGTTGCTTAGTAACATAATTAAATCTGTCATTCACATATGAGACCCCCCTACCTCTCTGAAAATACTGCCAAAACCCTTTGTCATGGCCGATAAACAGAGTCAGGAGGGGGTATAGAAGTCTTTTTTCCAGTCAAACCACATGGATTACAATGGACTGAAAGGTAATTACGGAAGTTTCACAAAAAATGAAGGTTTAAGTATTTTGCCTGTACATAAACAGAATTGCATCATCTGTCAAGACCTATTAAAACCATGGATGTTTTATATGAAGTGCACTCAAATATGGTAGCCTTTCTGTCTAAAGTGGCTTACTGGTGCATACAACAAAAACTCTGACTGCAGCATTCATTCACATCTGCCTGCTTAGCCCATAGACCTATATTACCACTTATATTACAACTTACCACTGTGAAATATCCTGCTCTAATCTTGACTGTAAAGGCTTTTCGGTGCTATCGAAGAGGGCTAAAAATAGGTGAACACTATGAGAAAAATAATGTTTTTTTGGCAATTGCAGTGAGTAAATCTATTCTGGTAGACTTTCAAAACAGAATTATGATCCCAAAAATGAGCATAATAGGTCTATCTTTAACATAGCAAATAGATAATTACTGGAATGATTAATAAGGTGAACAAACCTTCAGTTTGATAAAGAGCATGACGATTGGACTGTGTTTCAATGGGAAAAGGTCATGTGGTCTGATTAGTTCAGATCGACAGTGTTCCGGAGTGATGGGCGAGGTGGATGAAGTGATTACCTATCATGCCGAGTGCCTACAGTATAAGTCTGTGGGGGTAGTGTTATGATCTGTGGTTCATTCACAAGGCCAGGTCATGGTTCAGTTATAATGTTAACGTGTGCAAAAAAATTATGTAAATCCTGACAACACTGTGACATTACATAAATGTATAGAAGCAATGCTATGGTGAATGTGAGCTGTAATTAAAGCTAAAGGTGTGGGACTATTTTACCTCCATATTGTGTATTTTAAGTAGAAAAATTAACTCACATACCATATATTGTTGTGTTTTTTACCCAATTAAAACAGCTCTTAAACACCTTTTTGGTCTCAACCCTAAGTTAGTGCCTAAAGCTCTCTTATCACTTATTTTAAATATAAATAATGAAGTTTACCTCAGCATAGTAACTGCAAAAAGTGAACAAGAGGTTTTCAGATTCTCTCTAAATTGGTATTCTAACAACTGCTGTTTCCAAGACCAAGTATAAACCCTTATTATTTCTGCACTTTAGACCGTGCACAGATGAGCAGTGCTTTTTAAAGTAATATCTCATTCATATATTTTTTAAATTCATACCGTACAATCAATTACGCCCACTCTTCCTGTGCAAGAGCTGGTTCACATGGAAACTAGGCTCCGTGGTGTCAGAAAAAGGCTGAGCTGATATCCACATGTGGCTGAGTGGTATGATGTTAAGCAGGCTACTGTAAGTTGGTTAATTAGCAAGTCTAAGCATCATAAACCCGAGTCTGGCGGTTGCTTTGTTGCGGCCTTCCTGCTGGAAAACGCCACATCCTTCACAGGGACACAATTACACAAGCGACAGAATTATGCCCTTAAACAGCGGCTGCAACAGTCGTCTGGTTTTACAGAAATTTCATGGTCAAAGTCCTGCGAAACAAAAAAAAAAAAAAAATGAACGAAATGACATAGCATTGGGCAGTGCTGTCCCCTGAGGGCGGCCAGGTAGCTAGTGTTTAGCATGAAAAATCTGACGTAGTGAGACTGTGGTGATGCGCGATGGTTAAAGTCCCAGTGAAAATGAGGCTGAAAAACTGCTGAGCCTCCTGACACAGCATACCTTGTAAAACATGGCTGCAGAGGTAAGGAGTCATCAAAATGTGCTGCTTGATGCTTTGATGGCTTTTCTCAGCTTGACAGAGGATGTTGTCGACGTCCAAGAGTGTAAGAATCTTATTAAAAGTTTCGCCGACGAGCCCGAAACACAGTTTTTGCTTAATTAAAATTTTCAAAAGGAATATAAGAGGTGTTACATTAACAGTCTGGGGTTGAAATTTCCAATTAAAAATGGACTAAAACGGCAAAGATCTTATTTATAAATCTATCATCTAATCTCCTCACTGCTTTTTTTTGTTTTCTTCTCATCCACAGGTTCCTCTGTCTATCTTTAGGGGGCAGTGTGGTTTCACCCCTTCTGCCTGATACTGGATGGAAGCGTCTGCAGAGGCCTGTAGGCACTCTCACATTACAGGCTCTGACACTAAGCCTCCGCTCATGCAGCAGACAGCTCCTCCGAGAGCAGGACCCCGCTGTTTATGCCAGATGCCAGAGTTAAGCAACTAACATCTAGATTACGCCGCACATATTTGAAAATATCCGTGAAGTTTAAAAATCCTCAATTAAACTAAACAGAGATTTCCGAGAGAGGGTGTTTATAATAAGATGCTGGAAGCGGAACATGTGAATCATTTTAAGTTAGTTTCTGGCCTTGTTTGACCGCTTTTGGTTCATTATTTGTGCTTAAAAAGCTGCTGAGCCCTCTGGTCTATTTTCACCTACTTCTGCGGGTGAAGGCAGTAGCATCATATACATATACATTTTACTATTATTACTTATTTGCACTGTAAAAACACAGAAAAATCCAAATAATGATGGTGGTTATCAACTGATTATTTATAATGACTGGCTGGAAATTACTAGAAAAGACTTGTATGGGGAAAGGAATGGATGAAAGAGAGAAAAAATAGATAACAGTTAATTAAACAGGAGTAAAATAGTTCCAAATATCATTGAATGGCTATAAGTAGGGAGTTAATCAGACAGAAAAAAACAAACATATAACACTAAAATGAAGATATGTTTTAGTTTATTGTGTGGCAAGTTTATTAGAGGTAAAGAGAGGACTGTGTATTGATATTAAGAAACTCCATGGGCTCAAAAGCATGAAAAAGAACTACAAATTACATATAACTAATTGGACAGCAGACAAAAAAAAGTTTAAGAAAGCTCCAGAGGGCACACACAGGTCAACAATATATTTAATTTATTGGTTTGGATGCTTTGGAGCTAATGTGTTTCCTTAAATGATCAGTATGAAACAAAATAATGTTGGTGACAGGCATTCTGGGAGATGTAGGAAATCACAAGAAAGCTCTTGAAATGTATTGAAAGTCAAAATAATTAATCTCTCATGCCTTTGAGCAACATTTACATTTTTACCTTCTTCATGTGCATATGTTAAAGAGCAAATGGGATGTGTTTGTCCTATTGGAAGTTGCCCTTGATACTATTCTGTTCATGTGTCAGATGTAAGAATGTTGAACTCCACATAGAGGTTGGTGGCTGACGGAGAAAAAGAGGCCTATGCTCTGTCCACAGCTCCCCTGTGCCTCTTCCCAGAAATGGACAGAGAAGAAGAAGAGGAGGGAGGGAGAGTGTGTGTGTGTGTGTGTGTGTGTGTGTGTGG
>JAPQRQ010000013.1:5421639-5434388 GCA_037367365.1 Apogon talboti | reverse complement strand
TAATAATTAATAACAGTAAATAAAATACAAAGGAAAACAAGTGCAAGAAATGTAGTGCGATTAAAGATGTTAGGGGAAAAAGTAGAAAATTTCCACTCAATCATTTCACTTTATTCTTAATTCTGTAAATTTCATGAGTGAAGCACCACCCGATGAGGAAAGAGACCCTCATTTAAAGCCTCAACGTGTTAGTGTCACATAGTTTGTAAGATGAGTTTCCTGAAATTATCTCGGCTGTCTCAGAGTTTCCAGAAAACTACAGGGACACTAAACAGCTCTGAACTGAACCATATATGGAGTAATATTAGCTTTGCAGTTATTATTATCCTGACTGACAGACAAATGGACCCACACCTTTGGCTGGGCACCTCAGCTTGGCACCTGAGGAGTAAATCTGAGAGCAGCATCTTGACACGAGAAGGATACTGGGGGAGGAAATTGCTTTCTGAACTTTGTAAAATCAATAGAAAGCTGTTGTTGTTTTTTTTTTGCTGACATTTCTCTATGTGTTGGAAGTTGGACGATTAGCAGGGTTGCAGAGACAGAGGAATGTAGAATTTTCTGGACTGAAAGTGGATGTTGGCAGCGTAATACCTTCACTTCTCCAACAGACAATTTGCTTTAGTCACGATTTGAGTACAAAGGCAGCAGGTATAATGACACATTGGAAGAGACAGAAGAAAAAGATGCATTTAAACACGAGAGTAACATTATCAAGCAGTTTGGATTAGTCACATTAAACTGAGTCTTTTGTTGCCAGTGTTTATGTTCTTTTAATTGCTAACAGTAGCCACTCTTTGCTTCAAAGTCAGTGTCAAAAACCATGCAGTTACTCTCCATCGACTACGTTTTTTTTATTAGTGTTTGGACTTGTGCATCAGGTTTGTTGAGGTTATTCTTCCATTACTCCCTTTCAAGAAATTTCCATTACAATCCATCTGAGGGGAAATGTGTGGACTCAGCATTAAAGGAGGCAGGACAGAAGCTCGCACCTTCCCTAAAGATCCATCTCTTTTTCTTGCAGGCTCTCTTTCCTCCTTGACAAAGCACACATTGCACAGCACACACAGGAGGCCCCTGACAGGAATATGAGTTTAAGGAGGAAAAAAAAGAGCTGATGTACAGACTTACAGGAACAAGGACTGCACTGTGTAGCCCATTCATTCATGGCAGGTAGCTCCGTCGCCAGCCAAACATCAAATAAGAAGAATGCACCCGCTAGTAAAGCATCATCATAAAAAAAAAAAAAAAAAAAAACACAGCTAATGCGCTCTCATTCTTTTCCTCTGTCTTAAACGGTTCTTCATTAACTGTAGATCCCAACTTAATTTCATTTTATAGACTGGAAAATATTTACTAAGGTTTTAATGACTCTACTGGAATCTGTTTGTGAGGAAAATAACAAAAAAGAATTCCCTTAGAACGGAGGGATGGAAAGAGCAGGAAAGAAGAGGAGGCAGGAAGAAAAAGTGGGGAGCTCCACCCAGAGAGACAGACCTGGGCCTGAATGACAGAAACTAAATATCCGCTGCCATCACAAATCAAATTAGTCAGACAGACGGCTAACCTACATATTGGAATATGTTTATCCCCTATTTATGCATTATTAACATATCATGTGTATATGTGTACAGTCCATTGAACACTTTAAAGGAGATTTAAAGACCCACCTATTTGCACTGGCATTTGTGGGGTTTTTTTGTACTATTTATCCTATTATTGTGTATCTGTTTTATCAGTTTTAGTTTACAGTATCTTAACTTGTATATCTATATTTTTACTAGTTTTATCATACCTTTTTTTTTTTTACCTATATCAGCACTTTGGGCACTTTGCGCTGTTGTAAATGTGCTATATAAACTTGACCTTGACCTTACTGACTCAATTATTTAGGAGTTGTGTTAAGTACTGCAATGGCAGAGGGGACAAAAGTTCCACCATAACTTTCCTGTTTACAGCTACATTCCCTGTATCTGTGAGTGAAGACTGGGTTTAGAAAGGCGACTGGGATCATTGTGTGGATTCTGCATATTACTGTCAATAGTGCTTTTATTTCCTAATGCATCATCCTGTACCATCACTCTGTGTTGTGGTTCTCTGGCATTTCCTAAGCTTGAAAAGACAACATCATAACTGTCATGTACAAAGAATTAATGTGTAAGCATCCCATACTTGTGCAATTTTCTATCTCTGATCAATAGCTGTCATAACTTCTGCTTCTGTGCAGAGCATTCTCTTTCTTTGATCCCTGCCCTTGGAATAACCTTCATTATGTGAATGTGAAAAAATCTGTGAAAGAAATGTAACTGCACATGTTCTTTTGCTTACATATTTTATTGTTATAGATTTTGTACATCGTGCTCATGCTAAACAGAAATATAATTATAAATTTGACATGCTAAGTGTCCGGTGGGTGGTGGATCATTGAGGTCTGAGAGGAAGGGGATGCTCAGACCAATAATTTGGATGCAGTGTATGGGAGGCAGGCCAGTTATTCCTAGTTGGAAGAAGTTAACACATTGTAGAAACAGGGGGAACAGTAGATGAGAATAGGTAGGATGTAGAATGTTTGAGTTATATAGCCTCATATCCCAAATTTGCCATTTAATGCATTTTGCATTATCTCGTTTCTGGGCTAATTGGTGAAAAGTCTGAGCTCATTAAATGCCTTTTAGTTCCGTGTTAAAGGGCTGATTTTAACATCAGTGGTCTGCATTAGAATGAGGATGTATTCTTGTAGCTTTATTTAACTTTATTTCTGTAATGTATTTCCTTTTAATATATTATTCATATTTGACCAAAAAAAAGATTTTTAACAGTTTTTATAATATCAGATTTTTTCCCTGGACATTTTTCACTGAGGAAAAACAAATTTTTTGTGTGAGGATGGATCCGCTCACTGAATCTTATTCTCCGCAATGACTTATGGCCAGATATAGATTAAATTCAGGACATAGTACAAGAGCTAGCAGGTAGATTTAGTGTTGAGAGTCCTTATGGTGCAAGTGCTGACAATACTGGACACGCTCTTATATGTGTGGAAAAGGTAAATTATACTAAATATATATATATATATATGTGTGAATATAATAATTCTGCATTCTAACCATAATGCTGCCAGATTCATAAAATTTTGGGACAGAAAAGTGTGTAAAATACATTTTAAAAGGTTCATTGAAACATGCTTTAATTCATTAGTATCTTCACCCACCGTCATACTGTCATAGAAAAAGAAAAAAACCCTGTGATCTTTAGTATCTTTACCACTTGTCTAATCCAATCCTTGCTGTTGAACCCTGTCCCTCATCTGGGATGGACAGTAGTTGGAATGGATGTAACATGGTTGGATGATAAATGTGGCTGAAGTTGATGCACAGAGAGGTGGGAGTGAAGCCTTGGCTAGAACCTTGGTTATGAGGCCGAGGCTGATGTATGGATGCCTTTCTCGGCTTCTTGTAAATGGGACAAGGCAGGAAACAACACGGTGAGGCTGCCCTATATTTTCTCCAGGAACACATATACTCTGGGATCAAGGGTGAGGCCTGGTATACATTAAGTGAACTGACAGGCAGGAACCGACTCGGCTTTGACAACTAAACAGCTGTTTGTGAGCAGAGGTCAGAGGTCACTGTCAGGTGACTGCTTGCACATCGCCCAATCAACCCAAGGTCCTGCGAAGTTCAGGGTCATTTGAGTCCGGCTCATCATTAAGCCAGACATAACATACCAGGAGCTTTTTTTTATCCGCGCTTTGTCATCAGGATTGGTTTGATCTTCCGAATATAAGCTCATTTATGATTCACTCAATGGCTCAGTGACAGTCGGAATCAGCGGCTACTTTGAAGCACCGACAAAAGACAAATTTGCATTCACACATGTCCAGGAACACTCCGCGTCCTGGCTGACAGACAATGAGCACTGATCAGTTCAGGGACTCGACAAAGAGCGTCTCTGTTTACTATCCGCTGTCAAACAGTAGACACAAGAGACGTCGAACTGCTAATTAGCACGGGAGATGTACTGCACTATTTTAATTCCGACTTCTCTCCAGTAGCCCTGTGGAGACTTTCCGCTCTAAATACCCAAGAATTGCATCCACATGGAGTGCGGAGGGGTTGTCGGTTTTGTGAGGTATTTGCTCAAGGACCTCTGAGCCTCTGTGACCGAAACCACAGCCGACACTGAAAACCTGACAACAGCTTCAGAAACACCTGGACTCTGTTTGTGCGCTCACGTGTCTGTGTACATGTTTGTATTTGTCGTCCTCATGTATATTTACACAGTCTTTGTTAGTATTTATACTTGACGTGTTTGTATCCACCTGAAATGTGTGTGCAAAGGGATGGAAAATTATGGGCTGACTCCAGTTTTTACAACCAGTTTTTATTCACACAGATTGCATTTTACATTCAACATACAGCATCAATATCTCAAGTCTTAAAGACACTGATGTTTTTACTATTAACCCATAAAGACCCAAACAGTCTACTGATCTAAACTGTTTAATACCTGTTGATCCACTAATCTTATTAAAACATGTAAATAATTGCTGTAAAATGTTTGTCATCTTTTCATGGTCATCAGATATGACCCATTTGGACGTTCAGAGGCTCCGTAGTTACCGTGGAAACATCGTCATCTTCTGAAACATTGATTCACCAGTAAAACACATGAAGTTTGACAAATGACAGTGGTTGTAGATTTTATTTTTGGGTTCAGTTATTGATATCTGTGCTTAAAAAATCACTTTTATCCAGTTTTCTTTGTTTTTTAACATAACCCTCAACTTTAATCTGAGCTTCCATGAACATCTATATGATCAGTAAATTAAATACAAGAAAATCACAGCCAGCCATATTGCAAAAGATAAAACTTAAATGAGCTTTTTAAATTTTATTTATAACTTGTGGCCTCGTGTCATCTAGACTGTGAACCATGCTCACTAAATCACATATCTGTAGAGCACATTCTTTGCATCTTATCAACCATCACTGGGCTCAGATTCTTTTTTTTCCCCTTGCTTTTACTTCAAAGTGACAAAGAAAGACATTTGTCTCCTTTTTGTCTGTATCTTTTAAGGATGGTTAACATCTTTTTTAGTTAACCATTACTGTTAATGGATAAAAGTGACAAAATATAGTCATTCAGGCTGCTGGTTAACTCGATTTAAACTGATTGGATCTCACACGTTGCTACTGCAGTCTTCAGTGCATAGTCACTATCTCTTTAAGAACTAATAATTAAACAAGACATGGCAGGAATGTAGAAGGTTTCGCTGACTAGCTTGTACTGCAACCGGTAAACAAGTTTCAAAGCTGGCGGAGTCATCACCCTATCAGACCTCTGTGGGTCAGACTTGTTGGGCTACCAGTCCAGCTTGCAAAGTGACCGTCTCATCAAAACCAGATGGTGAAGTCAATACACTTTCTACAGTGTGTAATGCTGCATCCTGTTATCTACCTAACATATGACAGAGACTAAGATAAAAGTAGAAGAGAGAGGGATTGGGGGATCAGGGGGAACAGGAGACAGAGCCATTAAAAATTAAAAGATTGAAGCAGAAGCTACTTTGAAATAATGATGGACCTGCTTTACCTTTGTGTAACCCATCACTCTTTCTTTGTCTGTCTCATTTCAAGATCAGACAACCCTTTGGTCATCGAAGAACTGGAGTGTGCCTTGAAAATGTGGTTGCAATTATCCACAATTGATCTTTTTTTTCTTTTTTTCGTTTTTGAACCAGGCTGGAATCTGTGGAACGTGTTGGCTCTATCTATCGGCTCAGGTGGACATACTCTGTTTAATGACACCCAGTTGTACTCAGGGTCACTCGTGAAAGGCAGCTTGTACTTTTTAGGTATTCACAGTGCTGTAAAAATGCTGATCTAGAGTCAGTGCTCGTGCTAACACAGTGGCTTTGTTTTGCTTATCACGATTTTGGTCATGAGCAGGACAGTAAATCTGTTTCTCAGGCGTTATATACTTCCTACCTTTACCACTGTGTAAAGGTACTCCCTCAATGGTCAGTGGGGTATCACAGGAAAATTTTTAGAAAGAATAAATTTTTTCTGTCTGTGTTAGATAAATTACAAAGGTGACTCAAGGTCAGCCTGCTCATGTGATTGTCTAAAAACACAAACCCAGAAAGTTGCAGATTTGGGACCCATTCCTCATTACGCTATGGTTTTCATCAAAGTGGGTATCAGGCTACTTTGTCTGAGCAAAAGTATTTCACGTTCAGGATATGCAAGACCACTGTGAAAGGACTTTCTCTACAACTGTTTACTATTTGTGGTGCGGGGCTCAGTTCTTTCCATTTCCACACATAAATACTCTGTTTTGACAGAGAATTTATCCGCACAGGAGGAAATGCACACATTACTCTAACCATTTATCTCCTTTACAACAGGAGCATGACATTTATCTGTTTAATGCAGAATTATGTTCTGTTTTAATGCATTGCACACATTGAAGGTGCCCAAACTTAACACCAGTCTGATATCCCTGTAAGAGACCCAGGCAATTTTAAATCAGCATCACATGTCTTAGTGATGGGAGCACGCTCTTCATAAAACTAAAGACAGGAGATTTCCTCTTGATCTTGAAAATTTGTCTCCAACTCAAGAGTCTTGGAAAAAGTCCTGTACCGCAAGCTTCCTTAGATGTTTCATATTGATTGCACAAGGCTACTATTAGGGTACAGTGTATTGAACGTCAGAAAGGGTGTTTTAATACAACACCTTAATTGGTAGCACTGACAAAGCACTGTGTATTTAATCCTCATTTTCTGTATTTTCATTTCTTGGCATGTTGTGAAGCCTCACATATGTTAGCTGATAAATTAGTGCAGTGGTTCACACATTAAAACATTAAATGAAATGCATTTATGAACCCAACAAATACAGACCCAGCTGCAGTCAGCTCAGTGAAAAACAGACATTAAAAGCTTCAGATCAGTTCAGATTTGTTGCATATGCAGTGTTTTGCCTCTATGGCCAAATTGCATTTGAATGTTTTTCATACGAGGATTTTTTTTAAGATGGTGTGAAATATATTGGTACTTTGTTTTGTCTTTGAATAAAATTGCAGATTTCATGTGGTTTATTTTGACTCGCATACAGAGAACCACATGGCGAAGCATTACAGAGACTTAACCCATTGTCTCGTAAGTATGAAAAAAAAAGAATTAAACACCTCGTAGTATTGTGGGGGTTTTCCAACTCACTGTGGTTTTCTTTACACTCATAACTCACTTTATTAATCCCACTTGTCTTCATCCAGATGACAAACAGCTCTATTATAGCTTCGCGTTGCAGTAAAACCTGTAGTGAATAAACAATACCTAATTTTTTTTACATGCAAACAGCAAAATAAGGGGCCCTAAGGTTGCAGAGGGAGGACTGGGGACATTCACTGCTGAGCTTTGCAAGCATAAAACTAGGGGAAGAAAGAGGAGTGGAGGGCTCAGCACGTGCACGTCTCCCCGTCCAAATAATCACTCCCGCCTGCATCTCAGCTGTAAGTGCTTGGGGGCCCCTGGAAAGGACGGCACAAGGCCCCTTATCTAAACAGAGGGCTGAGGGAAATAGGGGGGGGGCCTATGGAGTGTCAAGGACCACGGGAAGTATTCAATCCTGTTGTGACATGCTCACCTCCATGCAAAAACAAAGCCTACCCAGATTCTCCCTGACCTGCTTTTAGCTTCTCATATGGACACACAAGGCTGTCAGACGATGTATGGTGAGATATAGGTGTGTGTGTGTGTGTGTGTGTGTGTGTGCGTGTGTGTGTGTGTGTGTGCGCGCACTTCAGAGCAGGAGACTGAAGGCAGAAAAATGAATGAATAAAAATACAACAAAGGTGACAAAGGCAGGGACGGGATGGTAATCGTCTCGTCGTCTGGATGATGCAGCAGCACTGGTATTCTCTGACACCATACCTTCCTCCGCACGTGCCGCACCAGATACATGGTTCTCATCAAAAGGTGGAAAACTGGCCTTCTGCCATCACCTAGCTAGCTACTCTCCATGTGACTTCATACCCAAAAGTCTGATTTTCCCTGCTCTCAACCGTCCCACACATGTGCTTCAAACGTGTACATGCAGACAAAAACAAAGCCGCCATATGCATTTTCTCATTTACTCATAAGGGACGATTGATTTGAAGCTTTAGGACGACGGCTTGGACCAAAGCTTTGCATCACTCTGAATTTCAAATAAAACATCTGCTCCTAAATAAACATCACTGCTAAAATGCAAATTATGGCCTTGGCAAGGATCCGGAGACGAAAACACAGTGAAGCAAAACATCCATCACTTTTTCCATCCTCATGAAGTTAATTAATTTTTATGACTGTTTTGCTATTTGCGCTCATTTTCTTTATTCAAGGGTGGCAGATTGGAATATGCTCATTTTCACCTTTGTTTACACTCGAGGCGTATTGGCATCGTCCAAAGTCCTTATTTAGAAGGTGAAATACTGCAGCACTTCACAGGACTTTCAGACCTGGCACGATTTCACATGCTGGCATGCAACTCATATGGAGTTATTACTGTGCAGGGGCTCTCAAGGTGTCAAGAGATCAGTCCAGTAAAATAAAGGGCACGCAGTCAGGGTAGGTGAGGACACCGTTGTGGAGGATTCTCAACGTTGACGTCTCAACCTGCATCCCTCATTGTGAGAAACGTCACTGTCTGTCAGCATCTGCGAATAAAAGCACACCTCTCTCCAAATTTCATTCAATAGTTATTCAATCATTTGCCATTTTCCACTTTGAGTGTAATGAGGACCAGGTTCATGAAACAAAGTGGGGGCTGAGGAAGAAGAAAAATTAGGCCAGCAGATAAGTGATGTGCGGCAGTAGCAGCAGCCCTTACGTCTATGACAGAGTTTTAGCATCACAGCCTAGGTGAAGCTGAAGTGAAGCCTGGGTCTGCTGTAGGCCTGGAAGCGACTTCAAAGTGGAAGAAAGTCTTAAAACCTTGAACGGGGAAGAGGAGAGTTAATTGAGAGCATATCATTTCCAGATGGCCCACAAAAAATTGGTGAGAGATGATTAAACTGCTAAGAAGCAATGGAAATCCCTGGCAATTAAGGCAGATAGCTGCCATATGCACCAGACTCCCCCTTTCTGCTTCAGCTTGTAGATCCGACATTCATCCTTGTTTCATCACCACAAACAGATTGTACTCCTGTGTGATGGATACCATTTATGGATGTCCACATGCTCCACACAGATGTAGACTCTCGTGTACAGCCCCGATAATGGAGTCACCACCGGTCAGAAGAGACGGATTATTAGGCAAAGACGAGCCCTGTCACACTGCACAAATAAGAAAATTCAACTCATTATTGGGTTAAATTGTCTTATTTCAACAAAAATCATCTGCTAGTGCAGTAAGAAAATTGCACTTATCAAGTTTTCTTAATTTAATATTTTATCTAAGGATTATAGAATGCTAAAATTCTTATTTCAAATAGAATATACTTGCCTCAAGTCTTCATAGCAAGATTTTTTTTTTTTTAATTTATTGTGTATGTGTGTATAAATATTGCTTAAAATTAATTGTAAAATCGAAGTGGGGTAGCTCAAGATGAAAATTCTTGGAACAAGTCAAATAATCTTAAGATAAAGTCTCATTAAGTAAATAAATCTAAAAAAAAATTGTATTTGAAGATAAATATTCCAAATTCAGTTCAGTTTATCCAAGTCAGATGTTCCTTTTGGCAGTGCATGTGATATGAATACATTAAATCCAATATTTGACTGAAATGACCTGAAAGGTGAAAGGTCAGATGAGTTTGTCTGCATGTAGTTCTACTTCCTGTGTCACAGTCTGGCAGCTACCATTGAGGATCTCCTTTGTATTTTTTTTTCTTAGAAGTGAGTTGGTGAGAGGTTGAGATTCTACATTTATAAAATCCCTGTTTATTTAACTGTCTGTTTAATTTTAGATCATTTGATTATTCCCGACAGTAAAAAAGCAACAAAATTAAGATGTATCTGAATGATTAGGAACAAAAACCCCCCAATAATATGGAAAAATAAGGCTCATTTTGGTTTTTCGAGTGTTGTAAATGGTGCATTTTGGAAACTTGGACTCACGGCTGGCATATTTCTAAAATTCTGGCTCCAGATGCAAAGACTTATTTTAAGTCTTTTTGGAGATTGCAGTGCACTAATACACTAATGTAGAATACTACAAATTGGCAGGATTTTTTCAGGATTCTTGTATGTTTTTGTGTTTTTCTGATACTAAGTGAGTCGTGTGCCACTTTAATTCTACAAGTAAGTGATTACAAGAAAGACTAAAGCCACCACTCTGTCAACAAATGTGCAGACACAAATTGTAGGTTATATAGGTCAGACAGCAGACATAAAAAAGTAAATATTATTTTAAAGAGCCACCTGACTCTTTTTGACTCATCTGAAATACAGCGAATTCCACCGTTCCTGCACCCCATCCAAGATAAAAACAAGTGCCAAGACTAAAATTATTTGACCCAAGCCTTTTCCAAGGACATATTATGACAGGCAGCCATGCTCTGCTCCTTTCACGGTCGCAGAGCGCATGAGTATCAGATATAATTTACATGGATATTTCTGCTTTTGGAACTGTTCTGAGTGCAGGTCTCCATGCAATCCACCTTTTGGAGCAAAGACACTCAGCAGTCATGGAAAAATATGGCTCCCTTCAAAAAAAGCAATTTCCTGCAATCACGGTGGCTTTACTGTACTTAGTTAATCTAAATAAAAGGGGAGGTTATTTAATCTAATTTGATTAGTTGGAGGAATTTTGAAGAATTTTCCGTCCCAGTCATTCCATTCGTAGATGGCACCGAGAGCTACTGCGTGTTGTAAACTTGGTCACGTTTACACGGTGTCAGAAAAGGCATCTGCTCAACTTTATACTATTTTTGCAGGATATGGATTTATCTTTATTTTGCCAATATGTCAATCAG
This sequence comes from Apogon talboti, assembly GCA_037367365.1. Classification (NCBI taxonomy): domain Eukaryota; kingdom Metazoa; phylum Chordata; class Actinopteri; order Kurtiformes; family Apogonidae; genus Apogon; species Apogon talboti. Next base: position 5,423,426 of record JAPQRQ010000013.1, on the reverse strand, counting down.
CAAGCGCAGACCAAACATTTTGCAGTCGTGGAAATTTCTGGATTTGAACAGTCAACAAATAAAATTGGGTGCAGCAGACCACAGAAATGACAAACTACTTCTGCTTGAGGAGTAAAATCCCCATGTCGGCCCCCCCCCCTTCCCTCCCTTAGCCGAGATGAATTTAACAAGGACAAAAACACCCACACTCTGAACATCATCATGCTTAACATGGACCAGAGGTTAGTTTATGATGTGTTGCAGTTGTTTTTTTGGTGCGGACACATTTTCCAACATGTGCAGTCTCCCAGAGGAACTACCCCTCACTGTCAAATATGATAATGCATTACACCTTCATCTTGCAAACAGAAACAGCGCCTCAGTGTCTTAAAATAGAGTTGTTATTGTCATTATGTGCAAAGCAGCTGCTTAAAGTCTGTGATCTAAGGCCTTCAGAGTTGTCACATTGCTGTAACGATCGCAATGTTGAAATTGTTTTGTTGTGCACGTTGCACAAGCAACAGTGATGAGTTTCACACATTACAAGAAATTTCACAAGGAGGAATCCCCAACAACCCGGGACTGGTCTGCAGACTACATTGAGCAACATAAGACACATGAGAAGTGATATAGGAAATGATGCAAAAGCATGTGTAAATCAGGAGCTTATTGAAAATAATGTATGCAATAAAACAAGATCTGAGTGGTTTATGTGTTGATTTGCTGTGAGGAGAAAAAAAAGGAAGTATAGATTTAGCTTTTTCATTTTCAGAAGTTGTAGTAGTACGTTAGCATATGCATAATTAATATTTTATCGTGTAGCTTTTTGCACACACCTACTTCTTTCAGTATTTGTGTCATATTTTTATACAGTCTTTTTTTGCACTGTCTTTGCAGCTAAACAGAACTTATCACTTATAAGTGTTTATCATGATAAACAATCATTGACAACTTTAAATGTAGTCTACAGAAGTCTTATTTTCATATTTTCTGTGTAATGACTGCCAATGTATGAGAACACAGGAAAATGAGAAAACGGTAAACAAACTTTCCTATGTTAAACATAGTCGTAGAAGGATAGTTTTCTAATTTTAAAACTTGTACTTTAATTCAACAGGGCAGCACCTGGACGCTTTGATGTTCCTAAAAATGGAGACTTCAGAGCTTACGACATGCACTAAATGCACCATTAGTTCTATATGGGGGTTGAGGGTCATGGTGTGGCCGGACATTGATGTATGTTTGACCTCCCATATTTTAGCTGCTATGTCAGATATGTGGATGTATTGTGCTTTGCTGCCCAGACACAGCAAAGCGCAATACAGGATTGGGGTTTTTTTTTACACTGTGCCTCTTGAAAAAAGTAAACTTTGTCTAATTTAGTGCTAACATTTACCTGCTGATTGCCTCAGTATAAGATTTCTTTGCCAAATGGAAATTGTTGTGTACTGAGACCCTAAGTTTGTCCTTCATGAGACACTGTTATGTAATGCATGCCCATGTGCAACTCTCCCTGGCCTCTGCTTCTTCATTAGTTGTAACCACAAAGAGCATAGTGAGTACACAACAGAAATTTTACCCACATTTATTCCCTCTGTGTGGTAGATGGTTAGATTTATCCGCATTGAGTAAAAACCTCCAGAGTTGTATCAATATTGACAGATTTTTTTGGAATCCAATTTTGAGACCCTTAGTTATGACTCTGCCTAAAATTTCCATTGTGCCATTCTTACAGTTTAATTGGCTGTTGTCACTTCTGTCATGTTCCACCACAAGATAGATAGATAGATAGATAGATAGATAGATAG
>JAPQRQ010000013.1:5389505-5421539 GCA_037367365.1 Apogon talboti | reverse complement strand
ACAGTTTAATTGGCTGTTGTCACTTCTGTCATGTTCCACCACAAGATAGATAGATAGATAGATAGATAGATAGATAGTGCAGCTGCAGCATGACAAACAGTAAAAATATAAGAATAAATATAGAACAGAAGAGCAAACATAAAAAAAGAACTGTAGAACATTTGGACAAACAGGAAGGTGCAAAAATAAACTATAATGTGCAAAGTAGGAGGTGGATCCACATCAATAAAGTGCGTAGTGGAAATATGTTTATGACCAGGTTAGAATGTCAGGCAGAGGTGAGTTTTTATTTAACCTGTTCACATGGGATGGTGGTGAGTGAGTGTGCATTGATTTGTTTCTTATCGTCTTTTGCTTTTTTCTCAGGAAGTGGAAAACAAGGGTTAAAATCCTGTTGTGCGGACTCAGCCTCACTCAGCTTGTGTTTATTTATCACGTCAAACATGTTTTGGGAAAGTGCTGGTTGTTGTTGAGCTGAATGTGGCTGTAGTTTTTAGCCCTGTGATTGACTAGAAACTTCTTTTACTGAATATAAGCTACAGGAGAAGTACTTTGGATCTCCTAACTGGGCTGAAAGGGGGATGCACAGTCAGATTGAGGTCTTTAACTGTCGTCCTGCTGCTGTGCACAACTGTGGAAAAATCCAAGCAGGGTACCATCACAGCTGGAGGGGAAACTTTGTTGACAAACACAGAGCCTGGTGATCCTCATTTCTTCCAGCAGGCCCCTTCATGAATCTTCCCTCTGTCTTTTTCTGTCTCCCCGTTGGTCCGGAGGATCCCACACAAACAAAACTGAAGCAAAACCGGAAACTCTTTGTGCTGGCAGAGCCCAAAGTGGGTCACAGTGTCTTTTCATTTCTTCTTGTTTGTCTGCTTCTGATGTCACCTTAAAGAGCATATGCCTGAACACGTGCATCACCCAAATGCATTTAATTTACAATCACATGACACTAAGACCTCAAGATATTCCTGCAAGCTCTAAGGCTGTTTTTAAAAGAGATAAGACTGAGTTCTAATGTTACAATTTCACTTTATCTGATCAGCTTTAGTAGCAATGAAAGGATGGTAAGATGCGCTGGTTACAGTGATATTGTCCTTTAATGTGCTCTGCCTCAGTGGATTTACTGTAGTCATAAGAAATATTCAGATAAAATCCTCTCTGCAGGCATAAGAGCTGTCACTCAGATATAAAACAGTGTAAGTAAAGCTACTTACCTAGAAAAGCGAGGCCCTGGTGTTTAGTCCAGGCAAAGTTTCATGTTTGTTTCTGGTGAAACATGGTCATCTGATGTAACACAACAGCCATTGGTCTATAAATGCTGCTTTTTTTCCATCAAATCTTAGTAAGAGAATAATAAAAAGGCTCAAATGGAATGATACAGATTATTAGTGATCAAGAAGACTGATGACTGTTTTTTATTATTTTTCCAATCATTCTTTTTGGCAAATTTTGAGAAACTGAGAAAAAATCATTAACATGTGAACAATTAAACCACTGTAGTAAATAAATAGATGATCTTTTCTCACTTCAGTGGGTCGGACATTAGTGATAACACATAGAGGAATGACCATAAGAGGAAAAATAGAGCAATTTTTAAGTAAATTTGATCAAAATTGGATAAAAAAAATATCAATTGTGACAATGCAGTGTTTCACAAGAAACTTTCTTTTGTTTTTTGGGGTCTAGTTTGTTACATTTCCAGCTAAAGCACTGACAATGTTTTATTATGTTGATTTACTTAAATATACTCATGCATATTTTGATATTTACCAAAGATTTTGTCACTGTCATTGTTATTTTCTGAAATTTTTTGTCACTTCGCAAGCGTTTGTCATATTCTGATGAGTTTATTTAGCTTGTAAGGCCCAAAAATAATGAGCTGCCATTTATCATGACACTTATGAGGTTGACAGATACTGTATGATTTTTAACCATGAATCCAGTTAAGACTAAGAGAAGAGATTAATTCTAGCATGGCAGAACAGTACCTTGAGTATGCATCTGAATAAACCATGAGTGTTGAGTCTAAAAGTGGTGCATCACTTCCTGTGTCTGCGGATGGAGGAGCACCCTCATGCAATGTTTACCTGAAGGTGAAATCTTTTAAACCTTGTTTTCTTAGTTTGCCATCAGTCACGGAGGGTCATGAAACATCAGGCTCTCCCGCTGCGTCTGTGACATTTAGTCCAAGTCTTGTGGCTCCTAAAACGCTTTAATATGGCTTATTGTTGGCAGGCCTCGCTAAGTGGCACCACAGGGCATGTTCGGTCTCAGGGGTCCTTTAAGGAAACAGGCACGGCGGAGGAGCAGCCTGGCACGCCAGCCTCCCCGCTGCGCCCTCGATGTGTGGTTTCAACCCACCCGGCAGCACTTCAAAGCACCTACCGTCTCGTACACACACATCCATCTGACTAACACAGCTCAGGAGCATGTGTGTGTCATAGGAGGGATTATGTTCATTTGCTTGAGTGAAAGCATTTATCACCATGTGTGTAAGAGTGTACTATGGTCTATACAGTACATGCATGGGTCAGTGAGATCAGGTTTGTGTAAATACCAGACAGAAGAACTTGTGATGTTTAACATGTTTGTGAGGAGTCACCCATGCGTGATCAGGTAACCCATAAAGACCCAGTACTACTTTTGTGTCAATTCCCAAATAAATTTTCCTCTACATTTAACCTTTCTTAAATGATTTATCACCATTTATTATAATATTATCCTCTGTATTTTGCGTTTTTTTTCAGTGAAAATCATGTGTTTTCCTGTATTTAATTTACTGATCATGTAGATGTTCATAAAAGCTCAGATTAAAGTTGAGGGTTATTGTATCAGAAATGGAGGCAACTGAAGGAAAAGTGACTTTTTAAATAAAGATATCAAAAACTGAACACAAAAATAAGCATCTCCATCCACTGTCATTGGTCCACCTCCATGGGTTTTACTGGTGAATCAATGTTGTAGAAGATGACGGTAATTCAACATTCTCTGCGGAGCCTCTGAATGTCCAAATGAGTCATATCTGATGACCATGAAAAGATGACACACTGTATTTTACACCAATTATTTAGATTAGATTAGATTAGATTACAAACGGGGGGGATTCAACGGTCAAGGCAGCAACAGAATAAAGTGCAAGAAAACAAGTGTACATGCATAAAGATATTGCAAAAAACAAACAATATAAAACAATAATTGTAATAAAAAACAAACCGAAAAAACTATACAGTTTATAAGCTTATACATATATAATTTCAAAAAGTCAGACATGACTGACTGAACATCAGTAGATGGTTTAGGTCTTCTGATGCTAAAACTAATCATGTGGTGTGTGAAGACTGCTGGCAGCACATTAAGGGACGCACTAACTAAGATTCAGAAGAAACATTTTACTCCTGGCTAGAACATTCCTTAGATTCCTAAAATATTTGTACTCTCGCTTAATCTCACTTTGCTGCAATTTGTTTGGAAGTCGTTGCAGGTTCTGTCAGTTTAGGTCGTCATAATTACAAAAAAAAAAAAGTCAAAGAGTGCAAAAGTTGAAGAATGTGTCTGTCTTCCCTCAGCGTAGACGGTCACTACATTTACATGGCCAATAACATTCCACTGTTTTTCTGAATATGACAATAATCTAAATTTGATATTGGAAAAGCAAACAGCACATTTTGTCTCGACATTTTAAGCCTTTTTTTTCCAAATGGGCAGTATTTTTGTCCAGTCTGATACAAATCATTCTGATTACTTGGATGCTGATCTGATATTACACACTCAAATAATTACATCAGAGTGTAACTTTTTTGACAAATGCAAATTAATGATATAAGAAGAATTTGTTTTATGAAATCGATCATGATGAACCCACATGTTCTTGGAAATATTTGCTTTTTACTTTTTTTTTCCATTATCAACAATCTTTTGACCATTAAGTTGTTCAAAAATCAGCCACACGTGAGTTTCTGTCCCTTCTGGAAACTTCATGTGACCTAATGTTACCCTCATGTAGATTAAGCACATTCAGACAGAAAGAAATGATCAAATCAAGTGTTAACATGGCTAATATTTTCCTATTGAGTGGATTGTAAAAGGTTTACAAATCCCTTCTTGTTCCAAACAAAAGTTCCTTATGATGTGGCCAGTTTGTTTTTATGTGAATGGGCCATCATTAGTGGAATATTAGGGTCAGTGTAAACAGTCAGTGAGGGATATGCTGATATTATTTAGGTTTTAGGGACGTTCTTTGGACACGTACAGTATACTTTCAGAATATGCATCTCAGTTGTTTTTCCAGCTGTTTGACACATTTCTTCTGTTTTCACCCTCAAAGACCTAAACAGCTACTGGAGACCAAAAGCATCTACTGATCTAGAATGGTTAATAACTTTTCAACCACTACTCCTATTAATACATGTGAGTAATTCAGGTGAAATTCAGTTTTTTAGCTTTTCATCATCATCAAATATGACCCATTTGGACATTCAGAAGCTCCATAGTGAACATGGAAACACCATCATCTTCTGCAACATTGATTCACCAGTAAAACCCATGGAGTTTGACAAATGTGGTTGTAGATATTTGATATTATGTCCACTTAATGATGTATTTTGCTGAAAAGGTCATTTTTGTCTCTAGTTTTCTCTGTTTTGATTTAACAACCTTTGAATTTGCTCTGAACTTTAATGAACATCTACATGATCAGTAAACTAAATATAGGAAATACATGATTTTCACTGAAAATGGAAAACCAAATGATAATATTTTAATTAACATTCGGAAATGTTCAATTTAAAATAAATTTCATTTGGAAGTTGCCACAAAAATGGCTCTAGTTCCTTGAGGGTTAATATACACAAATATCATAATGTTTGATAAATTATGCATGATAAATTACCTGTTTGGACACTGTTAATCTGAGTATACACAGCTGCAGGCAAACAATAATAGCAAAAAATATCTATTATAATTATTCATGGAAACAGGTCTGAAGGAATATGGTCTTTTTCAGGATAAAACTGTCATATTTTGCTGATGTAACTAGTTGCCTTCAGTAAAACCCGTGCTGATAATGGGATACGAGGATTAAAGGCAGGTTTTGGAGGGGACGTTGACGGGAGGCTGGCACCAGCAGAGTGGCGGGGGTCTGCAGGCGCGGCATGTTCACAGAAACTTTCTCTGTGGCTCTTTATCTGTGAGCTGGCAGCATTTCAATGCAGGCCTTATCACCATAATGGACACAGAAGAGGACAGGATGAGAGAAAACACACACATACATGCACACAATGAGGGTCTACATTTATACACTCTGAGATGCACAGGGTTTTCCTCTAATCAGACAAAACTTTATGGTGAAATTCCTTTTTACTTGATATTTTTTTTTCTTTCGGATCTTACGTTGGCTCTTGTTGCATAACATCCCTCACTTTACTGGCTTTCTGTCTTTACATCCAATTTTCTTTACAGCTCTTAAGGGTGACCATTAAACTCATTACACAATCTTAACAGTCACAAGAGTCACTTCAGATCGGACTTCCTCCCAGCTGGTCTTGTTGACGGCACAGTGACTCTGGTGGGTAATGGTGGTCATAAAGAGGCTCCGTCGCACTCTGTTGTGTAAAATGAGAATGGGTTAAGAAAGAAATGGGGAATTAGTGATTGGAAACGAACCTGGAGATTAAGTTAAGATGGGGAAGCAGACTGACAAAGCCAAAAATAATTCAACACAACAGGGAAGTGAGTGGATGAAGAAGAGTCTGTCCAATATAAACTGTTATGCTCCAGTCCCATTAAAACGTCCTTTTAAGTCCGTTTGATGGCCCATCAGTGTATAAGAACGGTGCAAAACAAGTGCAAGTCCTTGTAAACATCTGACAAAAGAGCCATCGAATAAATGGAATTGATGTATTCAATAACATGCCCCTTTATGTTATGGAATAAATCATACTAGAAGAAATGGTTCTCTGGGGGAACAGAGCCAGGCCTCTGACCCCGGAGGTGGACGCTGTCAGTGTTTTTGGATGTTTTCACCAGCTGCCAACATCTGAATATGAATCCCAGTTTCCTTTCACCTTTCTTTCTAAATTACTCCAGGCTGTTGCTGCGAATAACAATGTGTCTTGGTCACTTTTGGTCTGAATGGTGAAATAATGTAAGGGTTAATAAGTGTGCGGTTTCACCAAGTCATGCTCAAGAGATTGTGAGGACACGGGCAGAAGGGGAAAGGGAGACCAGGAGCCGCCCAGGCACCGGTTGTTTACCCCCGTGGCAAACAAATCCCTCCATCTGGAGGCTGGTGGTCAGTGAGGATGGAGCAGGAGAGGCAGACAACACAGTTCATGTATTCTCTTTATTTATTCTTGAAACATATTGGGCTAAACTGGTGACACGTGACTTGCACGAGTACATTTAACTTGTCAGTGTGCTGTGTTCAGGTAATTCCAATTATTTTGCAAAGTCAAGAATGAAGAGAAATCCATTGTTTTTTGGTGAATTCAACGTGAGGGTGATCTGTATTGACTGGATCTTAAATCATTAAAGTTGTAGTTAGTGCCACTTGAGTCTGATAGAGGATAACATTAGGTTTTGCACCACGATTTTTAAATGCTAAAGACTCAAATTCTAGCACATAATTTATATTTCACTGCTTTTATTTATTTGGGTCAGAAAGTTTTAGGTCATAGAACTTCTACTTTGTTCATTTATTTCAAATTTCCATTAACTTGATAAGAAATCCTGGTGGGAGCTTCCTGCAGTGGGTTTAGAATAGCCTTTAGTGTCTCTTTGTGTGCAATGAAATTAGGAAAAGTGTCAAACCTAGAATTTTCTGATCTGTAGTCAGATGCGTTAACCATTGCACCACTGACCCACGTAGCCTGTAATATAGTTTAGCTTTAGTGCTAGAGCACAAATATTTCTGAAGACGTACTTGATACTGAATTGTGTATCAAGACTCGTTTCGTGTTTATTTGAACTATTTTGTGCAAATTTAAACAGAAATGCATGGTTTTTAGTCAAATAAGAACCTAAAAAAGCCATCTGTGCACCTAAGACCACCACTAAATCTGCAGAAAACCATAGAGTTGATAACATTTACATTTTTAATGCAAATGTAGTCATTTGTCGTCAGTCCCAAAATGTCAGTTCTCCTGCTTGACTATTAATAATCCGCATTCATATGACTTTGAAGGTGCAGGTTGAAGCTTTGTAAAGTAAACCATAACTGTGAGATTGTGACAGGACTATAAACTGGGATATGTTATTTAAAGAGTCCAGAAAACCCCAGTATGACTGAAGAGGATACAGGAGCCACCAGTGCTGTGCTCTTAAAACACATGTTCCACCGCTTTGGCGTAAGTGGAACGTATGGTTACGTTTGATCCATTCATTTTGACAGATATTAAAATTCCTGTAAGTGTTCATCCTTGGTCAGATCTTGTACCATCTCCTAGAGGACACTGCAAAATAATTACAGTCAGCAAACACTGCATTTCCAGAGTCTGGCCTACGTCCAAACCCACACATCAACAAAAAAGAGGTCAGGGGCTTCAAGTTGTGGTCTATTCCTTTTCTCGAAACATGGCTGTTCCCAACTTTGTTTATCTTAGCTTTTACTTGGCCGCAGCTTCAGCCCTGCGGTCCAAAAGACACTCGACAGCTCATATGTTCTTTCAAAATTTGCAGTGACGTGAACAAGATGCTGATTTGACGCCGGTTGACTACAAAACAAAATCTCCCCAAACTCGTTCAGTGAATCATTTGCGTTTACGATAAGACGAAAGAGACGTTCTGGACTGAAGAGCTGTGACGTCACGATGGGATGAAGACACTAAACATGACTCAGCTGTCCTCACTGTGTCATAGCCGCTTCGAATAATGGGAACAAGACTTTCCCAAGATCAGTTTAACATCTAAATCAGCCAACTTGGTGCTTTAATCCACATAATGACTCATTGGCTGTATCTGAAATAAAGAACACTCTGATATTCTCCCACTTAGGTCCAGTAATCACAATTTCAGTGCAATCAGTTTTTGTTGTTAAAGTTTTTGAGAGAGATTTTAAATCTTGGCGCATGCTTGATATTTCCACTCCTGCAATCTGTTTTCATTAAGCTCATGTCTCCCTGAAGGGACAAGAGCATTTTTCATTGCCAGAGTACACTAATCTGTGTCAAATATGAAAGAGGACAAAGTCAGTGCATTGTTGCTGGCAGGGCAGACGATGAGGAGTTGCTGATTTAAGTTGTTTTGGTTTGATCCCACTTAAATGAAAAAAAAATAGACAAAAGAAAACAATTCCCTGCGATGCAATTATCCATTAACCGCACATAAAGACTTAGAAGTATGCAATAAGGGACAACAGACCCACGAGCTGTATGCACACATTTTTTTTAATTCGGCAATTGAATACAACTCTCAGAGAAAGTGTCAGAATTTAACTTTTACTTTTGCAATTTGGCATGAAAAATATGCTCAAATATCTAATAGCTGATCAAGTTTTCCTACCTGAGTAATGGTTGCAGCTCTAATGACACCATAAGTGATTTTCCTGTCCTCTCCTTGCAGAGGTGGGAAGTAGTTTAACCCTTTAACTCCTGACGTGTCGTGGTGATCGTTCTGAATGTATGATTTATTTTAAATATTCATAAAAATTCAACCGTTTACTCAATAAGAAAAATTTCAAAATGTGCTAATAGAATAGACCTTGCGCTTTCCATAGACATCTGAGCATGCTCAGTACACCCCCCCAAAAAAACACAGAGCAGTGAGTGAGACTGACTCGCTATCAAAATAAACAGTTTGGGCTTTTTGTTACACCATTTTCCTTGTTGTTTTTTGTTTATGCTGTTGTTTGCAGTGTTATGGTGATTTGCCTTTATTTTTATCACTGTGTTTTTACTGAGTTTTGAGCGTGTAACTGCTTTTTGGAGTTCAGCTTGGTGCCAAAATGCAGCTGGACTGATTTAGAAAACAAGAGCACCAAGACAAAAAAACTACTGGGTCAAAATTCCAATACTTGTTGTTGTTCAGTGTGTCACAGTTCATGATTAACATCCTAAATCTCTTAGTGATGTACATTCTGAGTGCCTCTTTCAGTAAAAACATGTAAAACTTCAATTCTTCTTTGTCTTTGTCTTTTTCTTTAATTCCACACCACCCTGTTTTGACCCTAAAACACACTTTAAAACAAAACCACTGACGAAAAGGAACACAAGCACAAACTCACCGCAGCTTTTATGACACTGATATCTGTAGTTTACTTGATTATTAACTTTTCTGAAAACTTTTTACTTTTACTCCCTGCATTGGAATGCAAATGTCATAATTTTGTATTTATCACATAAATTTAACAGGTAGTTACTTTAGTTTTAATGCATTTGAGACAGATTACAAATGATTTGTTCAATGTAACTGCACAATTCCTCAACATCGTCACTGAATAGACACTAACGCATAGAAAAGACACATGACTAACACAAAACTGTGAGGTATCTTCTATTCAAGGAAATCGATGTGAGTTCTTTGGCCAACTTGTGCATTTTCTGTATTTGTGTCCATCCCAGTGCATTAAATTTGCTTTATCTGCTGTTTGCGTCTGAGCGTCCCAGACTCCCCTGCAGGTCCCCCCTTCTGTCAAAGCGGCGGTCCTGCAGCATGTCTCCCAGATCCTGTTATCTCGCGTCTCTCTCATCTGGCTATTGTACCTCCAATCTACCCCACTTTATCTAATCTGCTGCTGCCGCTGCTCTCTCACTCTTTACCTCTCTTTATGTTTCTCGCCCGCAGGTCCCTCAGGTTATTAGACTGATGTGCTTGATCCTGAAGGTCTTTCATCCTTATAGATACACATGAAGAGGCATTAAGACTCACTGTATGATGGAAAAACAAAGCAGGGACATGCTCTTCGTACCCGCATGAGTGTATTTATAGGTGGCTATAACACTAAAACTAAACATGTATGTTCTTTTCTTGCTGGGGTCATGTTCACCTCGTCAGCTATCCCATATAAGGCTGTTTTTTTAGGCAACAGGCTATAAAACTTTGGAAGAACAATGACTTATGACTGTTCTAGGTCTTCTAGCCTAGTTTGTCCAGCCTTTTTCACTTTTTCACTACAAACTCTGCTGATGGAAATAACTTACTTTTTAGCTTTTTTTTGAGTGTATTTATTGCTTATCAGGGTTTTCCATTTGCTTTATGGTGCCTTGTTTTTCTTGATTTGCTCAATGATAAACAATTTTATCACCAACAGAAGCTCCTTTCTGGGATGATTTGAAATTGTTTTCTGGATTTTTATCTGTCTTTAGTTATAATGCTCTACACAACTACATAGTTGCTGAATCTTCTATATGTCTTATAGTAGGTGACAGAATTACTCACTGTTTTTAATGACAGTTGTGAGTCTTTTTGGAGCCTTTGAGTAATTCTGAAATGTCCAACTGAACTACAATGAAAAATGTAATGTGCAGCTGCTGTCAAACTATATGCATTTTCATGTAGATTGTTTAGAAAACTGTAACTCTATCATCATAATATAAGCGTCATTGTGTGCCCTGAACTTGACCTTTTCCTGTCTAAAGTATGTCATCTGGCTGACAAACCAGTACACAGCTGACCCAACGGCTCTTCACCATCCCTAAGGGGGTGGTGTGCATGTGAGTGCATAGGAGTGGGTGAAGTGGGGTGGGGGGGTCACTGTGGGCTTCTGCTGTGTGCTGATACACATGCTTTTGGCTTTACTTTGGCTGAAGGCAGACGTCTCAAACAGCATCCATCACATAAGGCTTGGCTGGCATCCCTGTGGCTGTCTGCTGTAAATCTGTGTGTGGGTGTGTGTGAAAGCCCCGAGGCCATTGCCACCGAGCATCTGACCCCTCTTGATCAGCCCTGAGGATGTTTTTCCTCTATTGCTGAAATACTACCTTTAATTCTTCTAGAACTTTATTATTAAACTAGTGAAATCCATACTTTGTAATTATTTCACCGTCTAATGTGTTGAGTGATCACCTCAGCAGAAGTTTTTGTGCATCCAACCTCCAGCCCTGATTCTATGAAAGTATCTCCCCCAGTCCACCTTAAGAGATTTCTCCCTGCAGTTCTTCATTTTTTCCTGATGGTGTCAGTGTTGCACCACGAAACGATCTTTTCCAGAAACACTGTGCAGCCAAGAGGAGGGTCTTGTTTTTAAGGTCGTTTATGAGGATTTACTCCTGGAAGAGTATTTTGGTCAGTTTGATAAATCTCATCAGTCTGATAGGTGAGGTTGACGTGCATTGACACCTATCTCTGTGGTAGTGTCCCTGTGTGAGCCCCGTACCTGTCTGTTTATGTTTCTGTGTGTGTGTTCATGTCATGCAGTGTGTACTGTCCCCAGTGCAGTTTGTGTCTTGGTGTGGCATGTGGCGGCTGACACAGAGAAAGCAGCTTAGAGCTCCGGTCCGCGCTCGGTCCAGGCTGGGCCGGGTGGCGAGGGTCTGGGGGCCTCCCGGACTGCCACCAACAGGGCTTTATCAGCCCTGGGGATTACTGTGATTTCATCAGGGCCCAGTCAGCCTGCAGCCACACACACTCGCACACACACACACTCATAAACGCACACATGGCTAAGCACCAATTCTGGGAAGGCTACCTCTACAATGAAACAGGTTTCAGATCAGTGCTGGAAGATATGGCCAACAAGGTTATTATTGCAAAACTGTGTCAATTATTATCCATAATCTCCATGATTAATGTCAAGTCAGTAGTACTTTAAGTTGAAAAGCAGATTTCTGTTCCTGAGTTGAATTTGATGCCAGATTTTTTTCTATACTTTATAGTCAGAGAACAACACATACTTAATAACAGCAGAACATTTCACAGATCTGGATTCAAACAAGTCAGTCTGTCACCAGCAATACAACAATAACAATAATACAGCATACTTTATACTTCTCAGGTTAAATACATGTTTATTGCTTGTGCTATGGATCAGGATCCTTCCAGATGCTATCTGTTCTATGAAATTATATCACAACTTTATTGAATAGTTGTTATTCTATTCATATCTTGAGGAAAATGATGACATCATCAAAATATTGTCACTAATTGTAATTGTTTTAGGCTATTTTCCAATAAATGTTGCTGAACAGTGATAAAAACATACATTAAACCAGGCCTTGTAAATGTTACAGTAGTACTCGCCACCCGTTACTGCTCAATTTCCATTAGACCTTCAATGTAATGTAAATTAAGATTGGACCGTTCTGATTTTAAAACAAAAACAAGGTCATCAATCAAAATGCAGGCCAAACTATGTCTCAAACAGACATAAATAACATGACGGGGCAGGAGATACTTTATTTTACGTGACTGATTGCAATTACAATAACTTCCATGTAGATGTTCCCTAGGGCATTATACATTTTCATTGGGGCTAAACATATTTTACACTACAGCTGTTTTGTGTGGTGATAAAGTCATGCGCTTTGGTTTTAGTGCAGCCATGAATGACACAACAAGGCTGCTCAGAGCAACGCACTTTTATTTTTGTTTTAAAGGTTCAGTTTTTTATTGTTTCTGTTTTATTGTGTATAGTCAACGCATAGAGATAGACAGGAAAGGCAGGGAAAGAGAAGATATGACATGCCGCAAATGGCTGAAGAAAGCTAGAGAACCAATTAGAAATAATACTCAAAGTTTATTTAAATATTACCAAATGAAGGGACTCTGTCTAGAATGTTATATTCAAGTGTAGCCCCTCTTGTGATCAACAATATTTTGATTAATAATCATCATTTTAGTTCCATATTTGTCTCATCTGTACCTGAAATAACCTTTATTTTTAATATTATTTTTTAGTTTTGTTAACATGCAACTGGTTAGCACATAAGCTCAGGTCCAGGCAGTTGTGTCTCTTTATTATGTACGTTTATATGCGAGTTTAGCTTATAGCTGTATCTGTGGAAACTATATCTGTGGAAGGCTGGAGGTGGTGGTGGGCTGTGTGTGGACTGAACGACGGCCAAACAGCAACAGTAACTAAGGTCTTCTCTGTGTATTGATGCTTGTGTGCATGGCAGGAAAGGCTGAGGTCGGCCAACGTTAGAGGTCAAGGCTTCACTGAGTTTGTAACATCAAGTCAGCAGGGGAACATCAGACGGCCTTGACTGTTTACTTTTTTCTTCTTCTCTATACGTCTTTGTATGTACTCAGAGTAGTCTCGCTCTGTTCAGGGCGGTTGCATCATAGTTGAAGGTTTGTATGGCAACAGAGAAGTGGATTACAACTTTAAATAATGTTACATTATAGATGTTACATTATAGTGCATCTCTAATGTGATGATATGTACACCTTTTCACCAGTGATTCCGGCTGAGATAAGTTATCTGCTTTCTCTTGTACTATCTAACATTAAACATACCTTATATTTAACTTGTGGGAAGTAGCTGTGCTATCTTCATAAACATGTATCAATAAACCAAGTGACGGTATAGTAGAATCAAAGCCAAGTCAGTCCATAGAACTGGATGGACTGTAAGGGACACACCATAACAAGCAGACATATTTGGAGGACGGTAGAGACGTCCTGCGGCCTGTAGCTAAAAGCTAAAAGCTTAGCTAATAGAAGTGGAGGTGCAACATCTGGCTGATGGGCCTCCCTGACAGGATGGAAAGACCTGAGCAACTGTTATTTAATTGGATGTAATAATATTCTTGTAGAGACATCATCCTAAACAGGCTGAGATTGGTCATCCTGACTGAGGTGTTTAACATTTTTATTTGTAAAGTTAACATTTCTCTCATTTTTGCTCATTTCTCTTTACTTACATATTTATTATACATTTGAAATTAATCCTTTCTATGCATTAGTCATGCTTTTGTCATGTTCAGATCCATAGCCATCTAGAATAGAATAGAATAGATATTTATTGTCACTGTCACAAGACCAATGGAAGTCAGTTTAGCAGCTCTGTTCTGTTTAGCAGCAAAACCACTTTCTAAAAAAGGCTGTGTAAAAATATTAGCCAGAATACTGAGAAATGTAAGCATGTGCAAAAAGCTACAGGATAAAATATTAAATATGCATGTACTGCTAAAGTATTCATAAAACTACTGAAATATACAAAAGTAAACTTTATTCTACAGATGAGAAATATGTACAACAAATAAGGATATATACAGGCAATATAGGATATATTCATGTAGGATTAGGAAAACAAGGTGCATGTGTCGTGAGTGTTGCACTTTCATTGAAATTGATGTAAAGTAAAGTGGACCGGCCCTTTCAATAACATTTCTTTCACTATGTTTTTAGGTCACATACATATGGTCGTGCATTTTTCTATTTCTCACATCAGATAAGTCCAGCTCATGAACCCCGCTCGTTTATTTGTAGTGTTAAACAGGAACAGAGCCAGGAAAGTTTGCACTGAATCAAACAGTTCCTCCATATTTGTCAGCACGTTTTATATTAAGTATATCAACTCTTACTTTTTGCTTGCTTTAAACTCCAATTAATATTGCACTTAAGTAACATATTGGCTGATGTTTTGATTATAAAACACAGAATGGATATGCGGCCACTTTCAACCAAAACCTCGTCTCCTCTTCAGTCTACCTGACTTCAAGTTTACTTAAGCTTCATTTATGCCCATGAGTACCGCATGTCTGAACCGGTCTGTCTGCCACAGACGCCCTTCCTTTTGCTATCCCTCTCAGCCTTTTTAGTGGCTGCTGCTGGTCTCACAGACAGTCTGTGGTTGTTGCTCACAGCTGACCGTCACCATGAAATCCCTCCAGCTGCAGCCACATTAAAACAGCTCCTCCTCATGTGATGCTTTGTCTTCATTGTCAGGTGAGACTGGCACAATTGGAGCATCCATGTGTCTGTCTGCGTCCTTGAATATCTCTTTGTTTATGACTCTGAATGTGTTTCTGTCTGTTTTCATGGTTGTGTCTGTGTCTGCTTGTGTGTCTGTGTATTTATGTCTATGTCTGTGTTTGTGTCTTGTGTGTGCGGCTTTCTCTCTCAGGTGTGACTGTCCCGTTTGGCATCATGATGCTCTGTACGTGTCTGGCCTCTGATGCTGTGATCAGTCTATTTGGCTCAGTGCTCAGGGCAGCTTCGGTTAACCCTCCGGCTATAAACCATTTAAATATAGATCTAGATTCAAAAACACGTCCACAATTTGAGAAAGTAACTGCTATAGTCAGATAATTGCAGTGAACAAATTCCTTCACTGACAGAACGACAAACATTTCACAAGATATATTTTAGAGAGGTTGGAAAAAGAAGCAATAAACTTATTATATTTAAACATGATTGTATTCAAAAGTGACCTTCAGAGTAAAATAAGACACCAGTGAAAAGGGAGATGTTTCCATGAAAGGGATAATGTTCAGTTTAGTCCATTTAGCCTCCATCGTTGGTGCTTCGGTGGCTGTTTCTTCAGATTCTGTGGATGTGGCTTCAAAAAACTTGATTATACAGCATCGCACAAATCATCTTTGCATCTAAGTAAATGTTTGAAAATACTCCCAACAAGCACCATGTCTCTTATAACATCATGAACATGGTCAACATTTTCTTTGTACATTTGTAAACCACTGGTGGTGTATATAATCAGTGGAACATCAGACAGCATAACATTCATTTAATCACCCTCTTTGGTGTTTGGCTGATTTTGAAACGCTGTTTTCTGGACCTTGAAAAGTCTGGAATTTTGTGTGAAAGTCTGAATAAAGTGTGGAAAAAAGTTTCTCTCATAGTCGAATTATAGAGTATGCTCAAAGGCACATAATCTTGTAAGATAAGAAATTCATGAGGAAAGCATATTAGTTTCAATTTATTTCAAATATGCAACAAAGCAAAGTAATCCTACACATGAAAAACTGATATATATATATATATATATAAACAAAATATGACTTCATTCACATATTTGAAAAAGAGTGGGAGAAAGCATTACTTATAACACTTATACAACATATGGATATGATTTCGCTAACCAGTCGGTACAGACATAATTTACTGAGTTATGCATTCATTCATTCATACATTTATTAAATGAACTCTTTTACTACAAACAACAGGTACAATCTCAACCAAAAAAGTACACACGCAAGTATAAAAGTACATAAAGTCAAGGTCTTGGTGAAAAAAAGACCAATTTTGAAAATGTCTGGAAAAAGTTTTGAATTCTTATTTGGCTAAAGAGCAAGAACTCTGTAAAATGAAGCCAATGTAGAAGTATCGTAAAGTCTTAATACGGCTGATGTCCACAGAGGTCGGCTGGCTCCCATTAACATCCATTGAACTTCTCTGTGCAAATGCTAAGTCAGTCATTTTTTTTTAGGACTCATTTTGGTTTCATCCATTTTATTTGGATCCTCTAATAAGTGATCTGTTGGTCCATCTTTAAATTGATAAGCTGTGATAGAAGAAGCTGTGATGTCTGTTGTGTTGGGCATTGATTTGATTGACAGGTCAGTGTGACAGCTCCACTGTAGTTGAGGTTAATGGGTTCCACAAACAAGATTGTATATATAACTTTGTTACGTTCATATTACTTAGTCAGTAAGTTAGTGTTTAACATTAGCTCACCTCTGACCCCTTGAGCACCTACAGCTCTACCCCTTTTGTTCAAAATATGGTCACTTCTTGTTCCAAAAAGACAACATAGCATCAGCCAAAGCACAAGCTCCTGGCTTCAAAACTGAATTTCAGAAACCAATGGTTAACATCACAGTTGTTTTGTTCAGTAATTATATAGTCTTTTTTTTTTTTGTTTCTCACATCAAATATTTGTAACCAGGTAAATTAAAAGGTCATGTAAACATCATGTAAAGGCACAGATCATAAAGGCCAAGTACATGTTACTAAAGCTGTCATTGCGTGAGTTTATTTTGTTCAATCCTGGTTCCATTTTGATGGCATTTTTCACTACAAGCATCACAACAGTTTTCCTTTTGTCTCCATTGTGTTCACGTCAAGATTGATGTAAAACAGGGGCAGACTATACAGGACTATCTCCTGTCTAAATGTAAGTGAGAACATATCTGCTTACCTTTACAATCCATCTGATATTGTGTCAACATTATAGGAGCTTTTAACCTTTAAAAATGCCAAGAGAAATGAAGACAGAGTTAATCCAGTCAGACAAAAGTCCATGTACAGTGTATGGTGTCTGTTTGCAATTCAAGATTGTGATATTTGTGAGAATGCGGACATAGGAACCCAAGCCATCCCATTAATTCTTACTGAAAGATGGATGCTTTGTAATCATGGTTTTTGGGGATTTCCTGTCTTTATCCATTGTAATCAAATCGGGTAATAAAACATCATCTCTTCTTATTTAATAGGCAATTACTTTGTTTTCACTGTTTGGGCTTTATACCCTTGAGCGGTGCAATGAGACAGTCATTAAGATGCATTACTTCTTCAGTGAATGATATATCAATGGAATGTCTTAACATTTCAAGTATCCTAATTACAGACCGCTCCCTTCATTTGATGGTATTCATGCTTTATTTTGAGTTCATAAGCTGACTGTTTAACCCAGTTTTACTTTTCTTTGTTGGCATTTCTGTGCTGACACAAATTAAATTTGACTTTAAAAAGCTTTCGTGCAGCTTTTTTTATACTTATAGTCTACAGAAAGTGTCTGCTCCTTTGTCTGGTTATAGTTGCAGTGCTTTAATGACACATTAAAGCACTAAAGTGGATAAACCAAAGTAAATGCAGTCGCCTTTCATAAGAACATCTTCATAGTTGCATTGGCTGGTTTGCTATGGTTACCCCTAGGTCTTTATTTTTGGTGCTATAAAGCCCCTTTCACATATGAACTCCAGGCTATATTTGCACAATAAGGTCCAGATCTTTCCCAGAGTTTCTTTTCACAATATCACCAAGGACAGGAAATTATCTGTGCAACAATAAAGTCAGCTGTGGAAAGACTATTATTTACAGCAGCTTGATGATCAGACAGCCCCAAAGTGATCAAATGAACCATGACAGAAATATATTTTTTGCTGAGCAATGAATTGAATTAATTTGATTCCTTTGAGTTGTTCCTTTTTGAATGATGTAAAAAAAAAAAAAGCCTAAATCACAAAATCGAGAAAATCGTTCCCACTCGGAGAAAGTGGCAACCAGAGAGCTTTGTCTTCAGCTCATGATTGCATTCACTTGCATCTGGAAATGCAGGACTCCTCACAGTGTTGTGTCTTCAATATTCAAAAATAAAATTACATAACACATGATAACAGTTTCTAACAGTAAAGACAAGGACAGAACACAGGACAGCTTAAATCGGTGTTAACAGTTTACTTAAGTTTGTCTGTGAATGACTGATACAGAAATCAGATGCTACCTGATACACAAGTAGCAGCATCTGTGTAAGGCTCATTATATGGATCAGAATGAACAGACCCAAAGTCTCTGTACGTCCAAACTCCTTTTAGGTTTTAAGCTAGCCCTCATGACTTTGCAGCAGGAGAAAAATGTAATGCACAATGTGCTGCAGGTTAAAGTGGACTAGCTGAACACATAATGCTGAAAGACTCACTTTAATCACTAAACAGAACTAAAATACACTCTCTAGCGCAACAACATTAATGCTAACAACAACACATAATGCAATACTGTCTGTAAAATACTGATAGGATTAAATAGTTGAAATTGTTCTAATTAAGAGACAATTATCATCTGACACCCTTGCAAATGCTGATTTTTTTTTATATATATATTGAACCTAGCAGAGTTTTTTTTTTTTTTGTGAAAATCAGGTATTTTTCTATATTTAATTCACTGATCATGTAGATGTTCATAAAAGTTCAAATTAAAGTTGAGGGTTTTTATATCAAAAACAGAAAACTGAAGAAAAATATTCACTAAAATATATCATTAACTGAATATAAACAAGTGTGTCTATCCACTGTCATTGATCCAACTCCATGGGTTTTACTAGTGAATCAATATTGTAGAAAATGACAGTGTTTCCACGGTAACTATGTAGCCTCTGAACGTCCAAATGGGTCATATCTGATGACCATGAAAAGATGACAAATTGCATTTTATACCAATTATTTACATGGATTGATAGGATTAGTGGATCAACAGGAATTTAACTTTTTATATCAATAAGTGATACTTGTTGCTAGTGAACGTTTGGGTCTTTGTGGGTTAAACTGTGAATAATGAAAAAACAGTGATTAAAATTGTTAATCATCAAATAATACTGAAAAAAAAGACTAAATACTGACCATATTGTGCACGCCTAGATTATTTTTCATTTGGGTCATGAATGACAGAAAACATTACAGAAAGCACACTTTGTGCATTTTATGGTTTGATAGATAAATAGTCTCTGTCAGATTTTCTTATACTTGTGTTCTCAATTTGCATGATGATTCACTGGGAATAAAACCATCATTCATCCAGTGATAAGGTGAAAATGTGTCACAACATACCAGTATAAATGAGACATTGTGGTGCGACAGAGATGCTTGAGGCTCCAAATTAGTTTTTGCAGAAGGCAACAGCAGTCTATTAAAAATGTGTTTTGTTTTTTTTATTTCAGTAAAATTGGAATTCCAAATGTAGCCCCACTGACTTGTATCTAGCTGATGAAATATACTTTTTTTTGTATTTTATATCATTCATCTCCATCTCCTGTCCACGTTCACCTGGACACTGTCTAGACATCATGCTAGGAGACAGGAAGGAGTCACCCCTAAATGAACATCGTCCACTCACACATGTTCGTTCATTCATTCCGCAGCTCTGTGCAATGTCTGGACACGTCTGGAGTCCACTTCAAGTCTAAAAGGGTTATGGTGTTGTATAGGGCCACAGTTATTATTAACAATGTAATATAACAGGAATACAGTAAAGTCAGAAATATTATCAAAATAAAGCCAGTGTTTTTGTTTCAACACTATATAATTTTACTAATATATGCCCTTTTTTTCTACAATGCTGTGCTGTGTTTTAGAACATGTCATATGGCATGAGTGGATTAGCTGGATTACATTTCATGTGCATGTGTTAGCATTTTTCATGCTCCATATATACTTTGCAGTTAGTGTTTGGACTGCGTGTCTCTTTCTTCGGACTCGTATACAGTTGTAGAGCCAGATGTGTCAAAAATGTGCACACATGGATAGATTTTGTCATATTTCTACCAGTTTTCCATACATTTGGTCTTGTTCTGTTAATCTCAATCATTGTGTATGTGCATATATCCAGGGTGCGATTTGTCAAAAAAACAGAGGGTTTCTTTTTGTTTTTGTTTTGTTTTGTTGTTTGTTTGTTTTTTTTTTGGGGGGGGGGGGTTAAATCATAAAATACTCTCCAAACTCTTTCAGAAGCAAAGGGATGTCTGAGACCTCAGCAGCAAGAGTTTATTGAATGGTGGCCATGTATTTATGACATTTTCCAGCCCTGTGCGTGTGCCAAAGTTGTGCCGTGCGTAACAGTGCAAAAGCTCTGGGGCGGATGCAGAACGTGATTGACAGTCCTTCCGACATAAATGATGTGTGCAGCAATGAACACACTGGACCATATTAATGCAGTTGATCCTGTCCTCATATCTTAACTATAGGTCTATAGACTACCATCTGTCTGTGGTGTTAGACACTCATCTCTTTTGTTTAAAGGAGAGTGTACCACATTAGGACAAATGCGGGTGTTCACTGTCTGTGCCACTTCAATACCTGAAGAATACGTGGACGATGAACAGGGATGAGGGAGCGTACATGCTCTCACACACCTGGAGCAACGTCCTGGAGAGGAGAGCGGACAGCGGGAGGCGTGATCGACCTGTCAAAAATTGGCAGGTCGGTCACGCCTCCATAACATCAGCTGATAAAGATGCATCACAGGAACACTGGTGACACTTCTGAGGAAGGCGGAAGTGTCCGCCGAAACATGTCAAGAGCTACAAGGTATGTTTTTGGAGAAAAAAACTCATGTCTTAAAAGAAAGAAAATAAAGCTAAATAAAAACTGAAGACATAATGAACACAATTGAACTACCTGAAGATGATACTGTCCAGGGAAGGTTAATGCAGTTTTTCTTTCACTATTAACCCTGTCCTTCAAATCGTAGACCCTAAATGCTCTAAATGCTTTGCTTCATAAATGCGTGATTCCACTGACACCTGTGCATCTGTGGCTGTTGTCGATATAATTATATTTAGGCTACTTGCGCAACTTTTTTTGGAGATAGAGACCCCCTTAGAAGAAAAAATATAATTCGAACCCTGATTTATGTACATGGGGACGTTCGCGATTTCCAAAACTGCCGACAGTTGGGGTCAGGTGAAAGTTAGTGGCAGCAATATAGGATATAGGTGTTAGAAAACTTAGTCATAACCTGCCTGGTATTTCAATGGGTTTATAATCATTAACGAGGTTGTTCCCCCCGAGGATGAAATTCATTCAGCAGAAGTACGGATGTAAACCACCCCCCACCCCACCCCGACAAATCGCACCCTGCATATGTCCATACGTAAATCTAAAAGCATCTTCACAGCAATAAATATAACACTCAAAATCAGCCCCACATGCATATAAACTTTGTTTAAGTTTATGGCTGTGATCTGATCATATAAATGTAATCTAAAAAAATACAGTGTAATTCTAAATTTCAACCTTAGTGCGTTACTGGAAGACATAACAAGACTTTTACTTTTGTGAAATACTTCAAAATGTTTTATTATGTAGAAAATCAAGGTCAATGAAGGTACTGTATTTGGTTCCTTACCCATAAGTCGCAAAAGAAAAAAAAAATCCAAGAATGTAAGATAAAAGGAACATGTATTGTAGAACATCACTTTTAGAAAATTAGACCAACATAAACGCTGATCCAGACACCTGTCAACATCCACATTATCACATTGAACATCATTGCTTACATTAACACTATTACTGTTCATGCAGAGGTGGACCTTAAGACCCTGTAGACCAGTGATTCTCAACTGGTGGGTCGCAACCCAAAAGTGGGTCGTGGGCCTTTGCAAAGAAACACTAGTTCTTTATTAATTGAATTCATTTTGCATGAAAACACCAAGTGTGTTAAAATTGGCCCTTACTGAAATGTTCAGATTGCTATGTCAGCTTTATGATTAATGCTTGAATAAATTAAATTTTAACTGAATACACTTTTTAGTTTTGGTTAAAATACACCTAATTTAGTGTTAAAGGGAATATTTCCCTCTTTAGTGTCACCACCTGCTGGGCATTGTGGTTTATTATTGAACTTGTCTTTTGTGTTGGCATACTATGATATTCCGTATTATCTCAGGTTCAAAATGTACTGTCTTTTTATTAAATAAATGAGAAGTTTAACTTTGACCAATGTGGGTTGCGACTTGTCATTGAGGGGTGATAGCGGGTCCCGAAGCCAGATCAATTGAGAACCATTGCTGTAGACCACATAGGACCTGAGATTGTTGACTCACTGTCCTCACTGTAACTGTTTCTGTCACTGCTTTGTAATGTATGCGGAAATTACCAAAAATAGTCACTTGCCCGATAAAGGGTTAATGTGTGATTGTTATGTGCACTGCAAGAAAAGCAAATCAGAAAGTGCCCTTTCATTAGAACAGTTGGAACACGTCTCATAATCTAACAGACCTCATGGCTCAAGCAACTTGTTTTACAGTATAATCCATATTTACAGAATGTCATTATCTATTAGCGCTGTCTCTAAGCCAAATGTACACTCACCCTGAACAACCTATACATAGTGTTTAAAAACAGCTGCTGAATAAACTATCCTCTCTTTCATAACTCCATCTCTCTCTGCACCTCTAACCCTTCCTTCTGCTCTTTCCCTCTTTGTATTCTTCTTTATTAATCACCTTGGTACAGCTGCAGATGGAAATCTCTCCTTCTGTGCCTGCAGCATCTTTTTGCCTCAGCGTGCATCATTTTCTTTATTCGTATCTTGTACACAGGAGACAATAACCTCATTGTAATTGTGTTTTATGGGTGTTGGACCACACAAGACTACAGAGAAGAAGTGCGCCGTTGCCGCTTTCTGCTGCGTAGCTATATAATCATCGCTCAGATCACAGATGCTGACAGCTCATCAGCTCACAGCTTAGGCAGAGGAAATACCTCAGGGACTTACATATCCTTTAAGGTGTGCATACATGTCTTTATGTGTGCACGTCTAAAGGGGGGAAACGACTTGTATGGGGGCATTAGGTACCTGTCTCTTCACAGCACTTGAGTGGAGAGAGGGCGTGGCTTGACAAATACACACACAGGCTCTATTGTGCATTGTTTTCACGTGGATGGATGGATGGGTGTATTGGTGACGGATGGAGCGCTTTTGGCAGCAGACAAAGCCGCCCGTTTCAAGCAAAACTTGTGAAATGAGCTTGAAATCTAAAACTGACAACTAATGGACAACAGCACTGCAAAAGATTAGCTAAAGGTTATGGCATGTTAGGAAAAGCGCTTTGTTAAGGTTAGGGCTATGCAAAGTCAACAAAAGTAATGTTTAGGCTCTTGTGACGTGATTAGCTGAATGAACTGAGCAAGCCAGGGCAAAATGCACAATTGAAGGGGGAGTGGGTGATGCTGATGTATGTCACCGGTGTGAAAGTTAGTGATGGGAACTCTCGAAAAACAAACGTGAGGTCAGGATGAAGAGCAGCGCCCAATATGGATGAAGGGGAAGGTTTGTGAGCATAAAAGTTCAATATGTGGGATTACATCAAAATGCATGCGTTGTAAAGGCTATGCACCAGCACAGTCTTATTATACCTCTGTATGTTTACATTTACAGGTAGATTCATTCTTTTGTAGGTTTTCTGAAGTGTATGTCATACAAGTATTAAAGTTTTAGGCTCCTATGAATGCTGAAGTTTGTAAAAAGAAAAAAAAAAAGGGGTAACTGATGACATAACAGGAAAGAAGGACAGTTTGGGTTTTGTTAGAAACCTTAATTTGCTGTATGAAGTACTGTTTTTAAAAAAAAAAAATGTATTTGGTGTTTATTAGCCTGTATTGGAGGTAGTGTAGAGAGGGGGAATGACATACAGCAAAGGACCTGGGCCAGGAATCAAACACAGGTTGTTGTTTGTTTGTTTTTTTTAAATCATAAAGAAATACAATAAATGAGATGCTTAAGGAGAACCCAGGGTTTTCCTACCATTACAATAGGAGGAGGAGAAAACTTAACATTCTTTAATTATTTTTTCCTGGACAGAATCATAGTGGCAAAATCATATGTTGTCTAAATCAGTGAGTAGATTTGTATTTTTCATATTAGCTATATTTATTATAGAATTTTGTAAATATTCTAATAATATAGATGCATAGCTATATACAAACTCATTCTTCTTTAGCCAAATATTTGCAGAAATCCATAGAAAGAAACACTGCAAAGCATTCAGATCACACTCACTGTGCCATAGTATGATTCTTTTCATATTGCACTGAATTTTGCTGAATGAAATCAAACATCAATCATGGTGAAAAGTATTATAATAGTAGTTGGTTCATATGTCTATTTAATGTCAATGTATATATGTACATCCTTTGTGCTCAAGCTACCAGTGGTTTGTATTTTCCATTGGCAAACAGTGGCTCATGCATATGGGTGCAGAGACCTGAAGACCCTTACCCTTCCACTGTGCAACATGGAACCAACTTTCCGAAAAAATATCAAAGGGAAGAGACAATATTTGATCGTGTCTGAATTGTGGCACACTTATCAATTTGTCTATATCAGTTTGTCAGTTTACAAGTACAGAAAGTTAGCTTTTAGTAAAGTAACAACTAGTTTTGGGTGGAAACAACTAGGTGGACTGCATCTCTTATCTCCAACACCAACATGGCTGTTAACTCTGCATATTTCACCTCATTCTCCAAGAGTGAGCTGAAAACAGACTGGCTTTCCTAGTACATCAGTCTCTGTATCATACACAGGGCTCATGTTAATTGTATTGTAGATTACAAAAACCACACACTTACGGCATAATCGTGATGAATGACTTCTATGCACAGGCTGCCTCTGACTCTGAACAGGCTGCTTGCTCAAGCATATTCTGTAATTCCTAAATTGGCCCAAGTTCAAACCTCTGAAACCATGCCAAAACTGGCACAGATATGTGACCAAAACTGAGTCATATTTAGTTGTGTAGTGCACAGCGATCAATTAAATACCATACCGTTACAAGCTACGCTGCCTCGTCTGATCACTTTGGATGTTCTTATTCTTATATGAGGCATTATAGTTTGCACAGGCAGTGAAGGGTTGAATATACTGTATATTTATAGTGTGTATGCATGTGTGTTTGTGCATGTGTGTTGGAGCTGAAGGCCAGGAGACCATAAATCATACGATACACTGCAATGTGTTAAAGCTGAAAAAACAATGGTTCATCGTGTACCTATACTCAGGCACACGGCAGCGCAGCCTTAAAAAGGGGGTTTAGTGTTAAAAAGAAAAAAAAATTAAAACAGAACCTGCTTCCTGAGTCTGGATTAGACCTAATTAGAACCGTACTTGTATAGTAAAGCGCAAACCCAGTATTATTGCTTAAAGTTGTAAAAATATCTTAAAGGATGGGGTGAATTCCATTTCTGAGAAGGCGACCACTAAAGAAGCACTTGGAACTTCAACATAACATGCAATTAACCTGCCAGCACGGCTGTGGCTTTTACGGGAGCGCAGTTTGTCCTTATATAGGCACAATGAGTGGTCGTCGCTTCAGAACTACATTAACTTCACCTCAGGACATACACAGCAAATAAATCAACGTATATAAGTATCAAATGGGAACTTAACGCTGCATTTAAGTGCTCCCTGTAAAGTCCCACTTCCAAATTAAGGAGTTACAAATGCTGTTTGTCTTATATCAAATGCTCTTGGACAGAAAATAGCGTAAGTTAATGGTGGGTTTTATTTATTCTATGGTTGTAGAAAAAAAAAAGAAGACACTTTCACTTGCTCCATGAGGTATTTAGTCATTTGACTCATAGTTATAACAACTTTGAAGGAAGTAATATTTCAGTATCCTGGGTTTTCTACAAAGTTGACCTTTATTGAATCACTCAGTTGCATTTTTATTTATCTGGTTCTCACTTTCATTTGCCTTTTTTCTACTTCTTCTGGGTTTATTTTCACTTTTAGCTGTGTAACTGTCCTTATATTAGTGTTGGAATTTGTAGAAAACTTACCGTTCAGTAAATAACATGATGAAGAATCAGTATGTAACAAACCAACGGTCTCAGCATCCACTCATATATAATAAATCCAACAACATTTATTCCTTATTTGGATGACAGCTCACAGACTTGCACAGCCCACCCACCTGCTTTTTAAATCAGTTTACGTATGTTAGTCCAGAATATCATTCCTCTCTGTATTAGTCTGTTGACTGCGCAGATGGACAAATATGTAAAAAAAATAAAAATAAAAAGTATAGGCTATGGGATCATCCTAGATTTACCACAATGCATGTCTATGTGTAAAGTAAAACACAGCTTGTACAGTGAAATGATAATATCTTTTTCACGCCCTCAGCAACCACTTGTCCTATCTTTTGTCGCCCACAAAGAAATCACTGTGGTTTGCTTTGTTTTGCAGCTTTGCACTCAAGAAAGAATGAGAGATTAAGATTAGAGTCATCTTTGTGTGCATGGATATATCTTTAGTCATTTCTTTATGTATGTGAAGTGCTAATTTATGTTGCGCTGTGCTCAAAATGTGAGACTTTTTTGATGAGATGCCACAAAATGGATAAAACCTACAAAATCATTTAAACAATTATCAGCAAGAGAAGAAAAATGGCTTCTTTTGCCTCAAAACAGAGCGATTTTCTGAGGTCTGATTACACATATGTCCCTGATCAAGACCTGAACCAACAGATGTAGGGTACCAGGAATGAAAACACTGCTTTTATGAATAATAAATGAAGTCCTTTCACAGGTCAAATCTACCTGTTTGTTTTTCAAATGTGCACAGTTTCTGCTTTTCATATTAAAGTGCAAAAAAATGACACTAAAAGGTACCTTCAGGACACCATCTAATGTAGGAACTGTCCTGAAAGCCATAATTATACGCAGTCTGATCCTCACCTGTATGTGATGACCTCTGTCTGCAAAGAAACCTCAAAGACAGAAGCAGCGTGTTTAAGGAGAAACCCATGTAAAGGGGTTGAGTGCATACATGACTGGAGGCCCTCTTACATAACCACTCTTAAGCACAGTGAGAACTTTCCCATCAGACCTTGGGTGTGTGAGCCGTATCTTTACCACATCAGGGAACATATGAGCCCTTCCATCATGGCTGTCTGTTCATCTGGTGCTCACCCAGGCCTTTTATTTGCCCCTCTTTATCCTCTGTACCATGTGAAGCATATCATCTTCCTCCTTTAGTTTGTTATATTCTACCTTAAATGAATGCTGCATGTGCATTCATAGGTCAGATGTGTGAGCGGAGGTTCTCATACAGATAATAGATCTTAAACTAACAGAGGAGTGTATGAGCAGGTGAACTTATCAGCAGGAACCGGCCCCACTTCAGATGATCTGATTTTACATATGCACAGATGCATGCATGCACGCACAGATGCACACGCACAGACGTCATACAGGCAGGAGTACAGATGACCACTACGACGAGGTCATTCAACACTGAAAAAAGTTTTAAAGGAATATGAAATGAACTTTGTAATGTAATGCATAAAACCTACAATTATTACCTATGCATCAGGGAAGCCTTTAAGAATGATTCATAACACCTTTTTACATTGTAAACAACAGTGATGCTGCTTTGCTGCTGTTAAAGAAATAATAATAGTTTCTGTTGAGTCTGTCAGATATGGTTCTGGATTTTGGACTTGCATAGATGCTTTAGACTTATGTTAGTTTTATTGATTCACCCATTCATAAAGTAATAGTGCAAATTAGTGTGACAATGTCTACATGATTAACGGAAACTCTGTAGCTGCATGTACACAAAACTGTGGATATGTTTGTTGACTTCATCTAGATATTATCCAAAATATTGTTATTATTCCAGCCCAAAATTACCAAGTCTTTAGTCAGAATAAACAAAAAGCCACTACCACTACAAGCCTCCAAAAATGCTTGTTAGTTTGGTTGTAGCTACAGTGTATGAGAGGAGGAAAAAACTCTGACTCTGGTCATGGGTCATGATTTTACTTCAAAACATCATCATATGATCTTTTGGCCAGAACATCCAGACCTAACTTTATGTCTCTTGTGCCAAACAAATCAAAAATCAGGCATGGAGAGTATCTGAACTTGAAAGCGAAGTCCCGCTGGATGAAATCACTTATGTACCTATAGATGCATTGTCTTTCATTTTATTCCTCGTTTGTTAAACCTGGTTGGAATCTCTGGAGAACATAATTTGTAGACTTTCTTTTGCCAGTGCCATTGTTGTCTATGTTTATCAGACCAATTGTTTTCTCTACTTGTTTTAAATTTCTCTGATTATTAGTTTGATTTGTAAAAATGGGCCAAAATAGGCGGAAACAGGTTTTCATTGCCAGGTTGAGTCTTTCACTGTCTTTTTGTTTGTCATCTAAAATGGATGAAATGAGTAAAACTACATATATTGTATTTGTAGAGGATTCATTTTCCTTTAGATGTTGTTATCCAGAGAGAAAAAAGTCTGCCTGCGTGGCACTAATGTTATTAGAACGGGGATTTTAACACTGATACTAGACATGCTGCTAGCTCAGGAGGCAGCGGCACTTGTGCATAGAGTGTAAAATGAAATTCAAAGGGATGTTTGAATGTACTACAGCAGTTTCCTCTTATACTTGTAATATGTATAAAATGATGGTTTCAAGTAGTACTGTTGGCATCTTTTACATGAAATGAGACCATATTTATGCACTTCCTCAGCAGTGACGACCTCTCGTTGTCATTTCCAGCAGTGAAGACGAATGCTTTTGACGTCACTGATTTGCGGATCCAAACTGTCAACATCAGTAAAGAGATTTTATAAGCACTGAAGCGTACAATTCAGGCACGGATGTCAAATGGAACCAGTTTTAGAGTCCCATCCCGATCCCCGATGACAGCACGGTGCCAAGCTCTGTTGAAATTAGCTTCAGTAACACATATACAGCCAACATCCAGTATTTGTTTGCAATTTACTGCTCTGTGTACCATAGACATTCTACACACGTCTATGTGGATGCAGCTCTTTTAAACCACCTGAAGCAACATCGGTCTGCACATCAACTGCCACTTCATATAAGCTGCCTGTCAATTATCAAAACAATCCTCCATTCACCCTTTTCATAAGTGCAGCACTTTCTGGACCAACACATGCACTAACACACAGCGCACATGCCTGCCTGTTAAAAGTCAAGAGGTTGTCAGTCAGTGTGTTACAGAGCCAGATGTGTGTTGTGTCTCTGCTGGAGTCTCAAGTGAAGAAAGCCCGAAGCCATGCTGAGTAAGGTCATAACACCCCAGCTGATACTGTATCTGCTGACTACATCAGTCTGAGCTGTGTGCATGAGATGAAAGCTCACAGTTTCAGTGTGGGATGTGTGTCAATGCAGGGTTTGTTTTTAAGTGTTGATATATCAGCCTTGTGATTACAGTGCACTGCAGTAGGTGCTAATGTGTATGGGTGCATTTAGCTCTGGTTTCTTCGCATCACCACCATAGCCTGACACTGGGGGAAGTCCTCACTCAAGCTGCGTTCAGGAGCCCTGAGGCATGTAAACACCACACTAAACTCTAATGACTACTGTCTTTTTTCCCTACCAACGCGTTCTGTTTTGGTGACGCCAGCAACCCCCTCATTAAACAGCTTTCCTGAGGCAGGAGGATTGATAACAATGTCCCATTGTCCAGTCACTGAATGAAGACGAGAGGCATAAAAACATGAGCCGGGAGTGTTAATAATAGTCTTATACTATAATGGTGGTATTATCGCTGCAGGAATGTGTGATTGTCTTGGGATTCTCTGTTACCTCGAGGAACTGCAACCTTATATCACACTGTTTGGCTCTTTTTTCGTGCAGTTTCAAGATCAAATTGTCAAACACCTTTCGAAATTCACTGCTTCTGACAGGTTGGGATATTTTTGAGTAAGGTGTAATGAAGGTTTATTTTCTGATAACATATTGTATTTCTTGGTGTGCATATTTCATGTGCACTCTCACAATAATAAGAGCCCTTTATTTTGGTTCCATTTTGTTCTCTCTGCTCACCCGCTCAAACCATATTTGTAACACTGTTATGACATTAGCACGGGAGTGTTTCTCAGGTCATGCAGCTCATTTATTTCACCATGAAAGCACTGAGTGAGCAGTGCAGCCAAGATTTATACAGTGCGTCTATACTGTACATGCTGTGTTCTTCTCTACGTGCACCCACGGCCCCTTTAGGGCTTATGAGCTTCTGGACTTGTCATGGCAGACTTCAAAAGAAGATCTTTGAAGCTGTCCGCCATATGGGATCAGAGATGAATTTCAGTTTACTCACTGCATGTCAGATCAGCTCACAGAGCACTTCATTTTGATCAGCTCCTGGCCGGTCAATAGAGGCGTCACAAAAGCAGCCAAGCAGAGAGACCACAACGTCATTCCTACGCAACTGCCGGGACTGTCAGCACGGCAACTTTAGTGTGGTTTCAATAAAAACAAAGAAAAAATTCTCTTTAGGCACTCTTAAGACAGAGTGATGAGGAAAGGTTTAGAACGTCTTTACTCAGTCGGGAATTATGGTTTTAAATGACGACAGGCGGATTACACCTGGTGTTCATTATTCCATCACATGACAATACAAATATTATAGAAAATTCAGGCTTTTATTTTGAAGATGAATCATTTCTTTGAGAAAATATTAGAACATAGTCAAAAGTGGGTGTCATAATTTCTCTCACCTAATGGTTTGGTCCAATTGTAATTTCCTATTCAACCAGTCGTCTGATGGGATGAAACAGAGAC
Source organism: Apogon talboti (assembly GCA_037367365.1). Taxonomy (NCBI): domain Eukaryota; kingdom Metazoa; phylum Chordata; class Actinopteri; order Kurtiformes; family Apogonidae; genus Apogon; species Apogon talboti. The sequence continues at coordinate 5,390,605 of JAPQRQ010000013.1, read as the reverse complement.
ATTTTTTGTTTGAAACTTAATTTCTTTACTAACTATTAAGTTGCTAAAACATAGCAGTCACCATGGAGTACGTAATGTAGTTCTGTCAGTGTCTTCACTAAAGAAGGTTGTTCATAGGAAGGTTTTGTTTATGCCTCACATCTGCGATAATCAATGCTTTTTGGCTTGTCCACCTATATGCCCATCTATTTTTCATAAACACAATATCTACAGAGGGGTTGGATGGAATTCCTTCAAATTAAGAACCAGCGTTCTCTTGAACTGAATTGACTGTGTCCAATAGTTTAAGTTGCTGTGACTTCATGTAACATATTTTTGGCCATAAGTCAAAAATGTGCAAATTTTGACAAGTTTTAACATAAATAGGATAAACTAATGAAAGTGATGGCATTTTGTTTCCCTTTAGGTCAACGGCTAGTGTCTGTTTACCATTATTGAGGACAAGTCTCCTCTGTAAGTCTCTAAGTGCAGACAGTATGTATGAAAAAAAATAATGCCTTTCATTAAATTCAACCTCTTCACAAGATATATGGATCTGGACTGATGTGGATGTTTATTACCTTGTTTAATTTGTGCTCATTTGTTAGCTTGCAACCCCCCCCCCCCCACCCCGGATATCCCATGTTTAATCGCCAACAGAGCTATGTCCCTGCAAATTGCCTTTTTCATTCTTTTCTCTTCACCTCTGCCATTTGCTGTTGATAATAAAGACGCTTCAGACAAATAATAGCAAACATTAGACTTTCCTGATATTACACATATTCTACAATGTTAAGACTATAGTTTAAAGTCAAGTACAGAATGTAATGTCCAGGTCCAGTGATGGATCTTGAGTCATTTGCAACTGGAATAACTATATCTTTAACATTAACCCATGAAGATCCAGCGCTACTTTTGTGGTTGTTCCCAAATGAATGTTTCTCTCAAATTAACCTTTCTTAAATGATTTATCATAATTCATTATAATATTACTCTCTGTATCTTGCATTTTTTTTAGTGAAAATCATGTATTTTCCCATATTGAATTTACTGATCATGTAGATGTTCATAAAAGCTCAGATTAAAGTTGAGGGTTATTATATCAGAAACAGAGAAAACTG
>JAPQRQ010000013.1:5364564-5376915 GCA_037367365.1 Apogon talboti | reverse complement strand
ATATTAAAATTGAAAGTTGAATATCCGTCTACTGATGTGAAGAGTCAAATATTTTGGTCCAGGAGCTAATGCTAACCACTAGCCTACTGACACAGTAACAGTAAACTTCGGCAATAATTTACAAGACAGTCAGTTAACTGAGGAAAAAACATGTTTTATTGTGTTTAAGTTCTAAATTTTGCCCTGTCAAACCTCACAAAAAGCCTTATGCGCTAAGTCTAAAATCTTCATAATAAATATAATAATATACTGTATATTATAATATTTTAAATAGAATTTCTATGGGAGCCAGGGCAGCATATGGTGATTTTCAGCATTATTTGTTTACAGTAGACATATTCATCATAACACTTTGAGCTTGGTTGTCTCAAGTTGTTCACCTTTAAGATGTGTTTGGGCTTACAATCCAAAGTACCTGCAATTATTTATGGTTGACATTACCCTTTCATGACACTCCCATATTTTTTTTCATCTGTTTTCTACTCTCACAAAATGTGCTGCAAATATAGTTTTGATTTATTTTCTATGTTTTACACAGTTATGGGCCTAAATGTAGTTTGTGTGCAAGCACAAGTTTATGATAATGTAGGAATGTGCCATCTAGTACAACAGCAGGACAAACTGAGATGTATGCTTTATGACCCAGAACAAAAAGATATATGAGGCTTTAGAAACACAGACAGTTCTTGTTAGAGAAGAGAGAGTACAAGGTAAATATTGATCATTTTTCCCTTTGCTGGAAAGCTGCACATTTATACAGTGAGTGGAACATTAAGAGGCTCTTACGAACAGTGTTAATGGCTGGAACTCAAGGTCATACTACTAAAACTGTAACTAGTATAACAGACTTTTGGTTTAGTGGTTAAACTTCCTGAGGCCCTCAGAGTGTCATCATCCTAATAAGTCACTATTTCCTGCTGAGTCTACCACCATCCCGAACGTTTACCAGGCTCCCACTTTTTTTTTTTATCCTGAAACATTCCAGTGTTACAGCTCTTTGGTTATACAGCTCTTAGTTTTCCTATAATAATAATTAAGTTTTTAATAATAGCATTTATGAAAACAGGGTAAAAGTTTGGTCTAATAACAAAGCAAATGATGTAATTTCACAGAGGCCAAAGGTCATGATGATGTGATGTTTAATCTGTCTGAATAACTTCCCTGAAAACACAAGTTAATAGATACATTTAGAAATATGCATGTGCACACACACTGAAACTTTCAAGGCATGATGAGACAATACTGCCCAGTGATCCAAGACTGAAGAATAACCATTATTTACCCATACCATTCTTTCACACACAGTCAAAAAAAAAAAAAGATCAGCAAAGTACATACAGTGTACAGTATAAAGTGGCAAGTAAATCTTGAATAGTGTCTCTCAAAAAAAAACAAGAGGACTCAAACTTAGGAAGACATAACAAAGAGAGAGAATGTAAAAGTAAGTAACCACATGCCTAAAAAAGCATTTCTCTGCTCTAAAATTAACACCAGAAAACCAAGGACGCAATGAAAGAGGGGAGAAACAATGATGGCAATCAAACTCTTCCTTGACCTTCTACAAAACCTCATCCACCTACCCCAAACCTTTCCCATTTACCTCATTTTCCAGAAATCTTTGTGTTCAGTCACAGGCCATAAGCTCTCAAATGTAAACACAGGACTCCATGATGAGTCACAGGGCGCTTCATTGTTGTAGCAACTTGCCAACGTAGCAGCAGCTACCCATATAGATGGCCAACAAGCAACGAGGGAAAAATACAAGCGATGGCCTGTACGTTGACAGTGTCTTTATTAATTATAATAGAGCATACTTGTTAACCATTCATCCAGGGAGAGTTTACTGGACACTTGACAGATTTACTGGGTGTTTAGCTGATGTGAAGAGAGGCAAGAATTCACATTTTATTACTAAATATTTGGTTAAAATAAAACGTATTAGCCAAGGCAGTTCTTGTCTGGCAGGTACAAGAATAATATAAGATAAAATGCATGTGAAAGGTGCGGATACTACTCTGGGTGGCCTATAGCTCAAGTGAGTCCGTCCACTTGTATTGCGACTGCTGCACCGGGCTCACATCAAAGGCTTCCATAAGTCAGCTGGTGTTTGGCTCGCCGCTCATCACACTGGCACAGGACACAGCTTGAACTTCAGAAGCTCTGGCCTCAGTTTCACAAAAAAGCAATGATGTCAAGATTTCTGGACACACTGCAACATCACACCACTTTGAGGCTTGAGAGGAGCAAAAAGCTCTGCTGAAATTTGGAGACAGAGCTGCGATCATAAATCAGAATTCCCTCACACTCTCTCACTCCTCACCAGCTCCTCTGCCTCTTTTTCGCTCCTCCAGTCTGTTGGCCTCTCCCGGCCAGAGACAGCACATTTTAAACCCATTAGCGATGGTCCTGCCAGCTGTACATCAGCAGAAAACCATAAATTGTTTTATTGGATGAAGTTTCTGCAAAGTGATGAGCTCAGCGTTACCGATTCCCGGTATACTGCTAGCTTATTGTGTGTGTGAAAGCGTGCCTCTTGTCAAATATTCAAGAAAAAATAAGGGTTATTTCCAAGGGGTTTGACGTTTGCATAATGTCTCTTGAGCATTTGTCACGCCTCTCTTTGAATCTGTGTCAGTAGGGTAGGAGCAGTATGGCCCTGAAATTGAATAATCTACACAAATATTTGACTTCTTATTTATGAGCTTGCAACGTGCCATCCATTATCCCTGCAGGCATGTGCTTAGCAAGCATGAATATCAGCAGCATTTTCAGTAAATGTTTGTCTCCACACTTTCGCTACCTTCAGAGCAGAAACTGCTGATTTATTGCATCTCCAGTGCTGCGAGCTGTCTCTGTCTCTATCTCTGGTTGAAGAAGGAGCAGCTTGTGTGAAGTTGTTGACATTAGTACCCATCTCCCACTCCCCACTCTCACCAGCCCCTCTAAGTCACACAGCTGTGTGCAGTGCAAACACTTGGGCCCCCTTGGACTGTGTTGCTAAGGCAACCAAGACCACAACCAGGTATATACCTATCAACCTCATGCTGGCGGTCCCTTGGTGAGTCAGATCCTCCATAAACAATGCCTCCTAGAGGTCACCACATGTACATGACATCCAGTAAAGTCACGGGCAGTGAAGATGGAGGTCAAGGTTGTACAAAGTGACCGAGGGGGGTTGTGTGTTGTTGTGTGTGACAGCGCAGGGTTTGGGGGCCTTGCCTTGCCTTTGATACCATGTGTTGGTGTTTTCCCTCGTTGCTATGGAAATGGGAGTCCTCAAAGATGGGAAAGCCCCAGACCTGTAACCCTCACCCACCCCCCATCCCTCCTCTGTGTGCCCTCCACACCACACATCCACTCCACTGTGGAATATTATTTTGGTGCGTCAGCAGGATTGCAGGCTCCAGGGAGGAATGTTGTCTCAGAGGACAGGTGCGTCACACCTGTATGGCCTGCAGTGTGTACGGGAAATATTCATTCCATTTCCCTTTCCACCCCTACTCCCCCCAGCTGCAGACCCCACAGTCACTAGTTAGTGGCCACTTTCCATCATAAGAGTTCCTAAATGAAGGTCTGTTAGCGTAGTGGGTGGAAGTGGAATATAAAATTAATACTGGCATTAGTAGACTGTGTGCACCATTCATGGCTGTGGAAGAATACACACACAGCTGGAAAAGTCTACTATTAAATACACTTACATATCAGTTACAATTGACTTATAGCTATGTGTGATGTGAATGACCACAGTTAAAGCAGTAGATATAGCATTGACGTATAAAAGAAACAATAACACATTGTTCATTAAAAGGTGAATTCATAAACTGCCACTAGTATCTGCTCAGTACGTATTCCCTATATGCTATATTTTGACATAAATGGCAAACCCCATAATAATGTTTTTTGTGGCTACGGTTGCAGCTGTTCAAGTCTTTGTACAGTAGTTTCATTTTAATGTCAGTTTCAAATTTGCACAACAATCAAAACCCAAGACGTAATGGAGCAACACTATTTTCCTCTCTTGGCTCGTATGGTGTGGGCAGACATCTTTCCTGTTAGCTGACTACCACTGAACTGTACCGGTTTCACCAAATTTCCCAACTTCCTTTCCGCTGTTGTGTCTTGGCAATGAACAGTTTGATAAACAATAGGAAATTGATGACACTGCAGCGGTGAGAAGCTTCTTCAGTCTGCTTTTTATAGAAAAAACTAAAACCAGAACAATGTGTAACTTTCACTGCTGTCTAAATATTGTGTTGATGAACTCGATTCAATAGAGGCTGAATCAGAAAGGAAAAGACTTCCATTCACAGTCAAAACACTGTACTGTCCACCTTTAGATCAAATGGTAGATTCTCACACTGAGGCGTGCAGGGGGAATTCTACCATCCAGGGTCCCAGAACTTCATCCAAAGCATACAAATTAAACTGCACTCGCTGTACTTGAAAGGCATTACTCTTACCCCAAGATGACAACTATTTCAAGGCTAATTTATGAAATATGAATACTACGGGAGCTTTAAATCTGCACCCAAATGGCTACTTGGAATTCTCCTTTAGTGTTATTGCTGAGGTGTGGAGGAGGAGAGCACATATAAATCAGTTTTTCTCTTTATTTCTCAACTGTAATGCTTTAATCACTTACTTAAATAATAACTAATATCATCTATTGAATAAATCAGCTTTGGACATTTTAAAAAACATGGACTATACTTGAAATTAATGCAAATAGCCTGAGCAAGAGCACAGAATACATGACTCAATGACCTAAAACTGCTGCAGACAAACAGAGATCCGCCTTAATATTGTGACATAAAAGGGAATGGGGTAATGGATCTGACTAATAGCTGAGGATAAGACCAAAATCCCTTATACCAGTATCGCTCATTTCAGATACAGAGAGCAACAATATAATATACCTGGAAAACACATACCAGAATTAAATGTCGTTCGCATACATCATCTACTCATGCTATGATAGTTATAAGCAATGAAGCTAATGTTTGCACTGTTTCATTGGTTTTTATGTGAATGGAAAAACATTAAACCTCGGGGTGTCAAACATACGGCCCGTGGGCCAAAACCGGCCCGCCAAAGGGTGTAACCTGGCCCGTTGGATAAATTTATGAAATGCAAAAATTACACTGAAGATATTAACAGTCATTTTAGTTCAGGTTCCACATTTAGCTCAATTCAATCTTAAGTAGATCGAATAATAACCTATAAATAATGACAACTCCAATTTTTTCTCTTTGGTTTAGTGTAAAAAAAAGTAAAATGACATGAAAATGTTTACATTTTACAAACTATTGTTTCACAAAAAATGTGAATAACCTGAACAAATATGAACAACCTGAAATTTCTGCCTGTTACTAAATAGTTTGTGTATTTTTAGATCCACTGTGATCCGTAAATTGTAATGCACATGTGTAAATGATAAGCAGAGGCAAGACTGTTATTTTTCTGAAGAAATTTTAATTTGTTCATAGTTGTTCATGGTATTCACATTTAATTTTTTAAGGGATAATTTGTAGATGTCAACATTTCCATTATGGAATTTTACTTTTTTCACTCTAAAATATAGAGAAAAGTTTGAAGTTAACATTATTTATATACAGTGGTCCCTCGTTTATCGCGGGGGTTACATTCTAAAAATAACCCGCAATAGGCGAAATCGGTGAAGTAGTCAGCTTTATTTTTTACAATGATTATATATGTTTTAAGGCTGTAAAACCCCTCACCACACACTTTATTCACTTTTTTCAGACAGGCATTAACATTTTCTCACATTTCTCTCTTGTTTAAACATTCTCAAAGTTCAAACCTTAGTAGATTTTAAAAAATAAGGACAGTAACGCATTCTGTACTGTACAGGAGACACGGCACGGAGGAGATTGATTGACAGTGGTCTACAGTCCCTTAGCCAATCAGGACGCAGAACACAATGCGCGTTCATACGCTGTAAAAAGAAGCATGCAAAATTGCACTAAAAAAAATCCGCGAAACAGCAAGGCCGCGAAAGGTGAACCATGTTATAGTGAGGGACAACTGTATATCATTTTGTTATTATTTTACTGGTGTGGCCCCTGAACTGAAATGAATTTGACACCCCTGATATAGATTGTTGTATGTCCTGTCCACACAAATATTTAATTCCACCATTTTTATCAAAAGTTCTGTCCACAGAGCCATCGTTTTACAAAATCTCTATGATGCAATAACGCAGAATTGACCACAAACTGGTCCGACAAACCATTGTTTCTATTGGACTTCAAACTGTGGATGCTGTGGAAAATACTGGACGTAGCAGACACAGCAGTGACATGTTCAGTTCTAAACTTATATATAGTATATATCAGGAGTGTCAAACTCATTTTAGTTCAGGGGCCACATAAAGCCCAATATGACCTCAAGGGGGCCGAACCAGTAAAATAATAGAAAAATAGCCTATAAATATTGACAATTCCAAATTTTTCTCTTTGTTTGTGCAAAATAAAGTAAATGTTAAAATGCCTACATTTACAAACATTCCTTTCACAAAAAATAATGAATAACCTGAACAACCTGAAATTTCTTTTAAAAAATAAGTGCACTTTGAACAGTTTTATGCCTCAACGTATTTATATATGTGCATTACAGATGACAGCGGATCTACAAAGGCAAATAACATTTAGTAAGAGACATAATATTGTTAAAATTTTGCCATTTTGAAGTTGTCTAAACAAAGGCAAATAACATTTAGTAAGAGACATAATAGTGTTAAAATTTTGCCATTTTGAAGTTGTCCTTTTATTATTTACAGGTTATTCTGCTATTATTTCACTGGTCTGACCCACTTGAGATGAAATTGGGCAAAAATGATGTTAACTGTTAATGTTTTCAGTTTAAATTTTGCACTTTGGAAATTGACTCCATGGGCTTGACTGGAATCTGTGGCGGGCCGGTTTTGGCCCACGGGCCGTATGTTTGACACCCCTGTAGATACAGTACCGTAGTGTTGGTTTGGGTTGTTGCAGTGTATCCTTAGGGTTTCACCATAACACCGGTCCAATTTGTCTCCCACATGTATCTGTGCTGACCTGGAACTACTGCAGGTCATACACTGATTTATAAACCTGGATTTGATGTTCCAGATGCAGCTTTATTACACAAAGCAATAATAGACATGAGCAAAATGAGATGTGACACCATCGTTTTTCTGGTTTTCCTTGTCGACACATAGACACAGACACCAGAGTTTGTTTTTATTTTAAATCTTGGAAAGTGTCCTCTATACTGTTTAACTGTAGATGAGAGGCCCAAACATGGAGAAAAATGTCTGTTTTGCAGAGTATCTGCATCCATGTGGACAGGGCAGTAGTGTCCCACTGTGACAGAATTTAGTTTTTAGTTGTAAAACTAGGTCAACGGCCATTTTTGACATTTTTGAACCCCTCTCAATGTGTGACGTAGTACCACTGGTGTTTTGTTTTATCACCAAGTGTTTTCATGTTTTGACTGGAACCGCTGAGAATCACATACTGTGCTTAAAATAGCACTTTGCAAGTGTAATGACAACATAAATTTAGGTTATTTCATTTAAATGCCTTGCTTGATAAATGGACAGTACCTACTCATATTAGATAATGTTTCTCTTTTTAGTAGAAATTTTTGTGCAAATTTTCAATAAAATATGTCATTATTAACTGTAACAGCTTTCAGCTACTGGTGAAAAACAAATATAGTCCAAAATATGACTGTCCATACTGTTTCTCATGGCTTTTCACACATGAGACTCAACGCCAACAAAATATAGTGTGGTGTGCTTGCCGCATTGCATTGTGGGTATTGGACATTTTGCTCTGTTATGTTTTGTTTTATGTGCAGAGTTTCAGCAGGGTTATTGTGTTTATGTGAGTTTAGGTTAACGTGTGTGTATGACCGTGTTGATCAGCATTTTTATGTTCATTTTTTCCTAATGCACACTGTAAACAAAAGCTGTAGGTCTGAACAATGCCTTACCTGTTGATCAATCACAATCAGTTATTAATGTGCTACTGTTGTAAGACTTGCACAGGTCAGGGTAGATGTACTTCCTGTGCTCCTCAACTCTTATAAAGTGAACTTCTTGCACTCACACCCATTGTTACTGTAGTTTTCTTATCCATGTTACAACTTCCATACTGAAATCATGTCCATTCTTATATTCTATAATGGTTTTTTGCACTGACTGGAGTAGCACACCTAATTTCATTGCACACACAATAACAATAAAGTCTATTCTATTCTATTCTATTCTATTCTATTCTATTCTATTCTATGTGAGAGAAGTCCCTCCTTTAGATTTGTTCTGGTGGTTTCTATTCTCTTCTCCATGTTAGTTTGTGTTATCTTCATGTGCATTTCCTGCCTGTATCTGTACCTTGTGGAAGAACACAGGTTGTCTTACAAATTATGAAAACTATTGGTATTTAAGTGCGATTCATCACACAGTGAAATAATAACATAGAATAATGTGAAATTACTGATGTTTTTCGGTCGTCATAAGATATACATCATCTTATCACTATGCTGTATGTTTAACTCCTTTACATTCCCTCGATTACAAACAGACTGAACTGTCTGTTCAGTCACTCCTCTGACGTGGACAGATTGTTGGCAGCTGGAGCGAGGAGGGGGTTATGGGATGCCTGGGAATGATAACGTGATCACTCCAAAGCAAAACAAGATCAAGCTGTACTTGTACTCACAGTTGAATAAAAGAGGAAGAGAAAATGGGATAGAGCTACAGAGTGAGGATTAAATGAAGACTGTGATAAAGTGAGGAAGGAAACACTAAGAGGGAGAAAAGACAGAAATGAAACTTCAGCAGAAGCAAGAAGACAAAGGCAGGCAGACATGACAGAATGAGACGAAGCGCATATGGTGTTGAACAAACACCGAGCAGCACATATGCAATTGTACGATACATGTCCGAGAATGCGCATGAAATATCTCATCCGAGACACAAATACCGCCAGTCGTCAAACCCGCCGCGCCAAAACACACTGACACATGAACACAACCATATGTTTGAAATCAGATGGCCAAAACAATGTGCAGATACGCAGCTGAGAGCGTCTGACTGGGGTCAGGTAACCAAAGGTCAACCACAGCTTTCATGTCTGATTTGTCACATGGTTAGTCATAATCTCACACGCATGTAAATAATTACAGCGTAATGAAAACACATTAGGTGACGTCAGGAACATAATTTGATGACGTGTACGTACAAGGCTGGACTCAGTCAGTCAGCGCTTGATGGCAAACTGCTGGGAAAAGCTGACTGATTTATAACGGTGTTTGCCTTTCTCTGTGGCTGGTGATAATTAAAACATGGAGTTTCCTGTTTTTGACAAATGGACTTGAGGTTGTCGATGTACTGTTATTATTGTCATGGTGTTGTTGCAAGTCTGAGCAGCCCCAGAGGAGCACCATGATGGGAATATTTCAATAGATGACAGGCAGACAGCCACAAGTGAAGAGAGCAAATGAGTAACACTCATTGACGGTGCTCATTTCTGCCCAAAATGTGCCAGTAACTGCTCACAAACATTAACCGCACTGCCTTAAATGTGTGCCAGCGAGGCCTCATCCCAGCAGCAATGGCACACTCTGTTTTCTGTTAGTGTTTTTAAAGGAGCTTGGTGCCGCTAACGGTTAATGGCGCGTTAAACGAGAGCAGTTATCGGAGTTAAATCTTTAGTGGAAATGAGCTAGAAAGGTCTGTGATCCAAGATGGGAAAGTACAAAGTGACAGAGAGAGGAAGAGATTTCATGATTCACCTGAATTGTCCCGTCCAGTCTTTATTGGTGGGTGGTTATTGTTGATTATGAAACACTATTGGTAATGATAAATCAGGATCATTCCTTTGAGACAAAATGGATCTGTTCTTAATACAATTAGAAACATAAATATTGTTCAGACTGCACTTTTTTGGCAGTCGACAAGGTCATACAAATGGTACAAACAGATAATACATAATACAGTTGAAAATATATTAAAGAGGCCACATATAGTATTTCTACTTCTTTTCTTCTTCAATCTTTTTTCACTTTAGCTTTCAGTTTCGACAAGAAGCGATAAATCCTTTTCCACAGTTCATGTTCAGGGTCATCTTCAGCCCAGCCCTTTCATCATGGTATTTCATGGTGTCAAAGCTTCACTACTCTGCATAGTGTGTCATTAGCTTTACTTAGGCTAAGCTAACAAGGTTAAATCTAAAAAATGTAGTATGTATGTATGCAGTAGTGTGAAGTGTGAAGTTCTGCCAAGGACCCCAGTGTATTGGTTGTAGTAATACTGTATAAACTAAATATACTCAAACTGGTGGTGGTGGTGGTGAGTTATGTGACCACTAGAGGGAGTACTGAGTCACTCTGCTGGTCTCCCATGGTGAGGAAACGCCCCTAAAAAACAACTTTTAGAGTCATAGAAAGTGTCAAACACCACTGGACACAGCTCTAAATGAAAAGAACGGGGTTTGATGATGAAATTGGCGCATTTCTTTTTCATGGATGAGTTTGATTATGAGGTTTATGAAGGTATAGAGTTATTATGGGGTGTTATTATCTTTGTTACATTGCTGTTTGTTGATCCATGGTTCAGACTGAACAGTGACAGTTCTGAACCTTGTTTGGATGATTCCACACAGATCTTTTCAACAACACAAACTATGCAGAAAACAGGTGATTTGTGATTTTACTGAGGCTGTTTTCTGTCTCAAAACAGAGCTAAGCTAACAGAGCTGTAATGTAAACTATCATCTGACACACAGCACACGATTATGAGACACAGTGTCATTTTGGCCGACTGTCAAAATAACTGGCTATAATGATATAGTACAGATGAGTGTAAACAATAAGATTTATACTTTATTCAGTGATTGTGGATACATAGTGTTGATTTGATGATTCATTGGTGGTTTTGCTAGGTATTTCTGTTTGGAATATAATTATTACATATAACCCCTTGAAGTAGAAGACTCATATTTCATGTATATTCAACTAAAATGAGGTGACAACAATTAAAAAAAGAACAATCTGAAAGAAAATAAATTCAGACACTTCAAGTCATTTTTTTTCACTTTGGCATAAGTTTTGACAATTTGTTTTGGAGTTTACACTTTAATTCACCAATGTTCGTCATTTCTGCACTAGGTATTGTGGCAAGTGTGAGATCTCCCGCAGCCTTTACAGCTGAATTCAATTACCCTGCTGTTCATCTACTGGTCCAAGTTGCCAGATGCACCTTGTTCCCTGCTCATGCAACGTGATGTTCTTCTCTTTTGTTTCGTTGGGGGCATTCTCTGGCTTTTATTAGACAGTATAGTAGGCAGCTGACAGGAAGCATGGGAGAGAGAGAGAGGTGGGATGACATGAAACAGAGGGCGCTGGCCTTATTTGAACCAGAAGTCTGAGTGCTTACATACAGTGAACAGAATGATGGCTAATTGTGTGCTTTGATCAGAATGATGATTTAATGCTCAGTTTTTCCCCTTTTTGCTTGTACGTATGTTGCTTTATGCTTACTGTATTTATTGATAGGTTATTCAGGCTGCTACATTTTTCTTCATAGTTATGGATTTCTACACTTCATTTAAAGCCACACAGAAATGCTTGTGAAGCTCATAAGAAGCCTCTACCTTTACCCTTTGTCATAGCTCACATTTATTTATAGTGAGACGTGTTTAATCTAGCATGAAGACTTAATCTGGGGGATTACCAGGGGGAAATGTGTTGTAATTCACAACCTTATGTTTTCTATCAGCTTAGGTTCTATGCATGCAAATCTCCTGAGGTCATTGGTTACAGTTTCTACACAGTCTCCATGGTACTGGAGAACCAGCCCCACACTGATTCTCTGTCTATAGTAGGGAGCTCTCTGTGGTATGCATGCTAACACATAAACATATAGTATGAAATGTAATCATAGCTGACTAGTGTTATTGTAAAAGCAAGAAAATTAGAGGTTGAAGCAGAGTTAAGGACTCCACTATAAATATAAATTTGGCGTGTTCACAAAGGAAGTGGAAGACATGGCTGGGCAGGCTTTGTATTGAATGGATGAATGGAGGGATGAATAGAAGAGGAATGACCAGTGTTGTATAATGTACTGGAAAGTTACACTTGAGTAGAAGTACAGGTAGAAGTTCAAGTCACCAACTGAAATGCTACTCAAGTTAAAGTCTTTAAGTATCTTGTATTTACTGTACTTAAGTTTATCAAGTAATATACAATTAAATGTACTTTATACTTTAATATTACTCCATAACATAAACATGAACAAAACTCTTGTAATCTGAACTATATTTGAATTTAAACTAATATTTGAAC
>JAPQRQ010000013.1:5340456-5358519 GCA_037367365.1 Apogon talboti | reverse complement strand
GGAGTAGGAGAAGCATAAATAAGCCTCTGGCTTCAGCTTCTTCCTTTTTTGGTTAAAAATGGAACAAACTGAATGTTGTTTTGTTTTTTTTTTTAGTGTGTGTGTTTTTTTTAATGTAACCAAAATAAAAATATTCTTTCATTCAAAGTACACAGGTAAGCAAGAGCAGCGAGGAGCAGCAGTGTTGGGCAAACAGTAACTCTGTCTCCAGGTAACGGGAAAGTAAAAGGGTTGACAAGGACTGTGAGGCCCTGCTGTTACAGGATGATTTGAAGTGGCTCCCCTTGTTAAAGCACAGCGCTCATTCCACACTAATAACCACACTTTCTCTTTTTCACACATGTGTGCGTCTCCATGTAAACATGCATGAACCTGTGTGCACGTGTGAGCCCCGTTGACACGAACCTGCCCCCGTCGAGATGTATAGTTGAAAATAAACATGCTGCCGTTCAATTTGAGGATTGAGATTTACCTTGGACCGCTGCAGTACCAGGAGCTCCAACTGTTGCACTTTGTCGCTAGAATCATCAACATGGCTCAAAAAGAAGCAGCATTCTCTGCCTGACTCTTTAGTGTGTATGTGTCTAACTGCTGTGTGTCTGACTGTATGTGTGTGTGTGCGGTTGACCGGCCTGATGGTCAATGCACAGTGGAACAGTCATTTCTGGGAAGGGGTGGACTTGGAGAGCAGGCTCTATGTGTTTAGCTCAGGCTAACTCCACCGTGTGTGCACATATACATTTCTGTGTAGGTGGATGTGTGTTTTAATACACGATTGAATGTGTGAATGAAACGGCAAACAAACAACCATTGTGTCTATGTAGTCCAGAGAAGCAGCATCCAAACATTAAACTTCTTAAATCTTATTCAGGACTTATTCCCTATGCTGCGTTACAAATTATGGGACATTCATTCTAGTATAGTCTGGCATAGAGGTGCACGGCTAAAAGAAAATTTCTGTTGAGAAGGAGAAGCACATGTACTTTTAAACAATATTAAATATGTGGATTTCAGATGATTTTGGAATATGCGCAAAGTGCCCGTTTACATGACCATAAAAATCTGATAACTGGGAGTAATCAGAAAATTGTAATAATCAGATCTGACGCGTTTACATGCGTTTGAGAAATGTGATAATCAAAAACACTGGTTTAGAGGTTCCAGTCCATTATCGGATTTCTTTCGGGGTACCTACGTATGTAATGATGGTGGACTTAAACTACCTGTTGTCTTCCACTCCCATTTGACTGCGTAACTTCCATTTTCTATCATTTTAATTGCGTTTACACATGCGTAGACGTAAAAGAACGAAATAAAACACATTTAACCTGAAATCGGATAATGATCTTGTGGTATTTGTGTGTAAATACCACAACACCAGGCTTTGTAAAATGGTGGTTTGAGGGATGAAACAGGGATGTGGTGTTTACCATGATTAATAGTTTTTAATGTATGCATGAGGGCATGTCTGTATATAAGCTGGAATATTTGTAGAATATTTATTTCCATCAACCATTTAAACATTTTAGAGCTAATATTGTTTTTTTTTTGGAAAAAGGCAAATAAGGCCTGTAGCATATAAACATTGCAGCAAAATTACCTCCACCAAGGGATGTTATGTTTTCACTAATGTCTGTATGCAGGATTACTGAAAAACTATTCCACTGTTTTCCATGAAACTTGTTTAGATAGGACATGGGCCAAGGACGAACCCCTTAAATTTAGGAGCAGACTCAGAGAAAGGACGCGAGGGAGGCTGTCTTTTTCTAACAATGCGAGATAGTGTGTTTGAGACCTAGTGCAGTTATGTGCTCTTAGTGTGCACTTTGTAGTTCAGAGGTTTTAAAACTTTAGTTCTGTGCATCTTCAAATGTGTTTAAGGTTGCTATTACTGTGCATTTCAAACCTCATACTAATACTGCCACCGCCATGTATATACAAACCATCGACTGCTCCATTGTTTTAGATCTTTACTTTCAGAGTGATGTGACTGTACGGTAGCAGTTGAATCCCTGTTCAGAGCGTTTGTGTGGCCCAGCTTTACAGCCGACGTCTATAGGGCTTTAGCTTATCTTTATTGTATAAACGAGTACAAACATATCACTTGCTTGGACAGAACCAATCCAGGATTTACTCTTTGACCCCAGATAGTGCAGAGCTCTGTGCTTTTAATCCTTCTGCCCAATTATGGTTGTTGATGCAAATCCATAAATACACAATGTTAGAAAGCACAATGCAAAGCTTTTTAAATCCCATATTACTTTGTTGTCTCGTCAGTGTCTGTAGAGCAACACTGACATTTCACAGAGATTCACCTGGTTCCTGGTATGACATCACATCCACGCTCTGTGTCTGTGTGTGTGTATACAGCCCACAGAGGTCAAAGGTCAAACAGGACTTCTCAGCTACTGCTTGGTACCATATGCCTCACTCTCCAAAAAGCAGGTCCCAGTTTGCAGGGGTCAAGGGTCAGACATCTTGATTACATCATCTCGGACAGATCCCAGCGCGTGCACACACAAAAACATTTAGCTGTCTCCATGGTGACACCGTGCCCACACACACACACACTTTAATCGCACATAGTTTCCAAGTACCTTGTTAAAGAAGCCTTGCAGCATCGTTATCGGCTCTGAAAACAATGAGGATGGAAGGGGCCTGTATCCATGTGAGCCTTTGCCATGGCAACGCCAGCATTTGACCGCTAAGCATACCAAAACATTCTGCCAAAATTCCTGCCACATTCCTCCTGCCAATCAAAGAGGAGGAGAGGGTGCAGATGAAGAAGTGACAGAGAAAAGACTTCATATATTTCCCATGCTTTATGTACAGTATGTTTAACGGTGACATTTGAGAAATAAAGCATATGATAGACACAAATATGAAAATGGTATGTTGGATGGAAAATTTTATGAACGATCATAGACTTCTCTGACTCCCCGGCAAAATTTCATCTGTTTAAGATTAACCCATAAAGACCCAAACCTCCATCGGCCACCAAAACCATCTACTGATCCAAAATATTTAATACCTGTTGATCCACTAATCCTATCAATACATGTAAATAATTGTTGTAAAATGCAGTTTGTCATATTTTCATGGTCATCTGATATGACTCATTTGGACGTTCAGAGGTTCTGTAGTTACTGTGGAAACACCGTCATCTTCTACAACATTGTCTCACCATGGAGTTTGATCAATGTCAGTGGATGGAGACACTTGGTTTATGTTCAGTTATTGATATCTTTGCTTAAAAGTCACTTTTTCCTGAGTTTTCTCCATTTTTGGTATAATAACCCTAAACTTTAATCTGAGCTGTTATGAACATCTACATGATTAGTAAATGAAATGTAGGAAAATACCTGACTTGCACTGAAAAACGGCAAAACACAGAGGATAATATTATAATAAATGGTGATAAAACACTAAAGAAAGGTTAAAAAATATTTTGGAAGTGCCACAAAGTAGCACTGGGTCTTCATGGGTTAAAAGTTCAAACTTTAATGCTAACTTTAAAGCATCTCATAAGTCTCCAAAGCCTCCACCAGTATTTCTGCCGTCCCAAAGCTAAAATCTAACCTGCTAATCTGCACCTAAATCCACAACCCTTGATCCCACACTTTCCTCTGAACCTTCTACCTCCACCATCTACCTAAAGTATGAAAACCCACCTTTCCTACCTCAAGCTCTTTTTTTTTTTTTCAGTCTGTGATGAAAGCATGTCCTGTCAAAGAAAAGTTGAAAGGTTAAGGTGTCGCAGCTCAGGGGTCACGGGCTGCTGGGAAATGGGATAGGTAAACTGCTGTCGGACATCATGGCGCTACAAGTCTTCGCACATTCCTCCCGTGCTACTTCCTGTCCATCATGATAGACGTTGGGAATGTGGAGATGGGGAGGTGCTGCTGTCGTCATGGCAACGGGAGTAAGCGGATGTCAAAACACTGAAGCGGATGCCACATTTTGCCTGTGGTCTTCAGTAGTTTTATACAAGCGTACATTGTTACAGTTGGCCACGGATTTCTTGTAGATGCTTGGAACTGGCCAGTCATGCACCGTAGATCTTTACGCAAACGTAAGCAAAGTCAGTATGAAAATAAGGGGCCTCTGTAGCATATCTGCATGTAATGTGTAATGTTTACTGTAATACCAACACCTGCTTTAAGCCAATTTTTCTCTCCCACATTACTATTAGATTATTATTAGCATCGTTATTTTTGAATATTCTGTCAACAGGAATATAAGTAATACTTCTTCAACACAAGTGGTGAAACATCCTAGTTGAAATGCTCACGTTAAAGAGGAAAGAAAGATATTTCGACCAATGAAAAGAGGTGTCAAAGTCATCTAAACTAGTAGCATTAAAACAGAAGAAGAAAACCACATTTTTCATTTTAATAAAGTTCATTTTATTCCAGCATCTTTATAAACACACAGTAAATTGTATCAACTTCAGACCAGTTTTATTTAGCCATCAGCATGTTTGTCACATCATATGCACAGTGAACATACCATATCTAGTCAAACCTCAGACAAACAATTGGATGAAGTGGCTATTAGTTGCTTATGTTTACCTGTTAAACAGATTATCCCTCTCAATGATGATTGAAACTTTCCAATTTGCTCAGTCTCCTCTGACTGGACTGGTTATGAGGAATTTTTATTCAGACGGGGCTACTATTCAGAATATAAGTGGAATGTAAACACAGCTACTGTGCTTCTCAGGCTCAATTGGGTGAGCACTGGGTACCATGAAGTGCATCAAGCTCATTTAGTTTTTGAGCTACAAAACTAAAACTGCTTAAAGCTGCTAGATGTGAATTGAAATGTCTCTTTCTGCTTTTGCTTGCTAACCAATGTAGCAAAATGTAATAGTAAGTTTGGGTCTTACTCCAGACCACCTAGAGCTTGATGGAGGTCAGGCTGCATGAGATTATTATTTGGCCTGCACATATGCAACTCTATTTGCTAGTCCCATGTGATGGCTCATTATACAAGCATTAAAGAGTCTTAGCAGAGCCCTAACAAAGTCAAGGTTAGGCTCGTCATTCCCAGAGGAGCCATTCATGCTATAAATGTGCATACTTATACTGCTGAAAAAGGGACTGGCATCCACTAATGCCATATGTTTTTTTTCTTGGGGAATTCTCCGGTTGATGAGGGACTCGAGGAGCTCACAGAAAGACGAGGAGGAAGAGGGCTCCTTTTGGGCGGCAGGAGACGAGTCGGGAAGAGATGAAAAGGGGAGCGAGGCCGAAAGAGGGGGCCGTGCGTTCATCAGTCTCAGCCTCCGTGATCACAGGGCCCCGCGGCAAAACTGCAGAACAATGGCCCCTGTGTGTGCGCGTTATGTGTGTGTATCATCCGAGATAAGGGCCGAGGCGGCCTGCTCTCCATCTCCTCTCTGTTTCTCCTCATCTCCTCTCTTCTCATGCCCTCTCGCTGCTTGCTTATTCTTTCCTCGTCCTCTGTTCTCTTTGTCTGAGGCCTCTCCAGAGATGAAAGAGAGAGGAGATAAGGGCAGGTAAGAGAGTGCAGGAAGGGAAAAACAGCAGAGAGGAAAGTGATAAGGAGGGAAACAATGAGGGCTTTGATAGCATGTGAGCTACTGGGTGTGCATGTGTGTGTATACCTGTGTGTCTGAGCAGGTAACTATAAGGCAGACAGAGGTGTGTTCAGTCCTACATATTGTAAGCAGAATGATTCATCTTCAGGATAAAACTGGATTGATGAGCTTAATTTGTTTTTTCAACACTTAAAAAGAATGACTGACACTACAGAGATTTAGTTAAACTCATCAAACATCAATCCTTCTTTATCAGAATCATTTTCCCTGACATCAATGCCTTTGTGTTTTCTATTTGCCTTTGTCTTCGATTCAGAAATTCAAGAGTTGGCACTTTTATTTTTTTGCGCCAATGATCAAAAAAATCTAAATCAAGAAGGAAACATGGCACAAAAAAGATTAAAAGATTAAAATTAATACTGCGAAAAACCACATTAGTCCCTTGCATTTAGTAAAATGTGACAAGAATTCTGAAACACATTGCAAAGAGGCTGAAAGATATATAATGTGACTTTTTTTTGACCCCATATTTTACCCCATCAGCCTCTTCACCCTATTTTTTTTTATTAGCACACACTCATCCTCTTAAAGCAGCATTTGCTTTTAGCCAGTGATTGCCTTGCACATGAAGAATCCTGGTAACACACACACACACACACATCAACTCACCTGTTTCTCCCATTTGGAGCTTTTCTCCCCTTGTCCCCGCTGGGTGTGGTTTTCCAATCATCCTGCTTTACTCATTACAGCCTCACCCAAACAGTCCACCTCTGGCTGAACATCACCTGCGCTCATTGTGTGTTTGGTGAGGATGGACTTGGGTCAAAGCTTGATTCTCGTTCACATTTGTGTAAGAGAAAGAATGCATGGGATTGTCATGCCTGCAGCTGCACACTAAAATTTCATGAAATCAAAAGTAAAAAAAGAAAAAGCTTGTGAATTTCCTTTAGCAATGCTTCAATCCATGTGATGATGCATACATACAGTGCAAGAGAGTAAACAATGGCATCTCTATTACATGAGTGTTACAGGTGGGATACACACTGCTAGACATTCCTGAGGATATGGAGGGAGAGGAGCCTCAGGGTTGAAGCTGGCTGGGAGACGAGGAGAGCGTTTAGTGGGAAATATTATAAAATGAATCACTGCAGGTTCACAAATATCATATTCATGATAAGTGATTGTGAAATTCAGTATCATACCAATCCAATAGAACCTTATGCATATCCAAAAACACTTTTAGGACATGTTCATATCTTATGCTGTTTTTCCATCAATAAATAATGACATGACTTAATTCAAGAAGATAGAATAAGGGGAGAGAAGCACATACAGAGTGAGTGGTAAAAAGCAAAGTAAAGCAAAAGGCCTCTGCACAAACTTGCATTGGCTGCCCTACTTTTAGGCACCTAACTCATTTTTGCCTCCTGGTGTTTGCTCACCTGCATAACAGCGGCCATTTTAATCTGGCTCAGTGATCCGCTGCAGCTCCTGTAATGTCCTGCAGGAGGC
Source organism: Apogon talboti (assembly GCA_037367365.1). Lineage (NCBI taxonomy): Eukaryota > Metazoa > Chordata > Actinopteri > Kurtiformes > Apogonidae > Apogon > Apogon talboti. The sequence continues at coordinate 5,351,444 of JAPQRQ010000013.1, read as the reverse complement.
AGAATGAGCCAACACGTGCATGGTTTCGCAGAAGGCCAATGCTTAGTGGCTGAACAGCAGGTGGAGTTGTCTGCCTGCATCTGACAGTGTTGATCTGCAGGGTGACCTGGAGAGCAGTGTGTTTTACATTGGTGCTTTGGTATTAATGCATGTATGAGATGGAGGAGGTTGGCAAAAGGACCAAAGGTCTTTACATGACATTCACTGCAACTGAATTTCAATATACAGTATTTACACCTTTGTCATATTTTCTCCTGTACAATACTGATATAAGTCCCCTTTTTCTAAATAGTGTTAGGAGTTTAGGCAACACAGAGTTGGTTCTTGAATGACAGTTCAATTAGTGAAGAGTACATTACCATGCATTTGTAACTGAAGGCTAAGCAGCTGTTTTAGAGTGGGGAGTGATCTGTTCAAAACACGGAGGCATGATTTTATAACTGCAATCTTAAGTTTTGAAATGTTTAGACAGACTGGGAGGAGCCAGTAGACTTTACACAATTAAATCACAATATGGCATTAAAGATTCCTTCCCATGACCCACTAAAGCATGTCAGTTTCATAACACACTGAAAATACGCTGCATTTCTGACAGTAATGTAAAAGATCTGTACAGAGCATTTTTGTAACGGCAGGATTACTACATACTTGGACGTCTGCAGCCAGCAGCAGTTGAACGTGATCTGGAGGTTGGAGGTAGTGCTGCCTCTTAACAATCCCTTTAAATGGACTCATACAGGCTCTCTCAACTCTAAAGGTTCTTTATTGTCATTCAACATGGATGAAATTGCAATCCGCACGATCGATAGTGAATGAAGATTTAAAAATGCACATATTTAAACATAGAGAAAATAGAAAACAGAGAACACACATTTAAAGTAGAAAATGGGAAACAAAAGAGCAAAGTGTAGATAATAAAACTAAATAAATCCACATAGAAGAGGAGGAGAAATGACTGAATGTAAACAGAGTATTTAATGTTATATTATCTAACAATACCAAGAACAATCCATAATGCAGCACTCACAATGACACCTCCACCGTTTCTGATAAATGTTAGTGGAATGGGAAAGTAAGTAGACCTGTTACTCATTTATTTCTGTTATTTAATTATTTAATGATCCTGAAAATCAGATCAGCCCTACACAAGAAGTCTATGAAGTAAGACTACTTTTTGATCACTCTTTGTTTTGGATTAAGGGTTAATTTGTGTCAGATTTACAGGCTTTAGGAGGATCTATTTTCTTTGTCAGATAATTCTTGGAAACCCCTGTTGCCTCAGTGTGTTTCTCCCTTTGCGTCTCTGTTTGTGCACTATCATATCTATCATTCCTGCTCATTCTCAGCCTGGTAGTTGCTAACTCTGTGACCTTCCTTCCTTCCCTCTTCCCAAAGCCACTGCAGCTTCCTGTGTGAACTCCTCTGTTCTCTTATCGGCGCCTCTTCCTCCCCTCCTCTCTTCTGAGACATCTGCTTTTGCTCTGAACTTGACTCCTTGGAAGCTCTGCAGTAGTGAAAGAGTCATCCTAAACCCATCCACTTTCATGTGACTGCCTTCACGTGGCATTTTTCTGCACATTGATAACTTACAAGTGGAGTCACACATTCTTGTTACGGATTATGTAACAAATTAGTCTCCAAATTGAAAAACATCAGGGTGTCTCTGTCCTAGTGTGACTTCTTGTATGAGTCACATAAGGACATACTGGCAGCAGATCCAGTGTCTCATTTTTCTTCTTAGACATAAATCTCTCATAGCAAACACGAACATAACAAAATCCCGATATTCAGTCGCCAATCAATCAGGAACCGTGTTTGATCCAAATGCAGTCAGTATTGATAGACTGATGCATGTACGATTTGCAGAGAAGTGCAAAAAGTAACCGTCTGTTCACTGGCTCAGGAAAATCCAAATTTGGCAGAAGAGCAGGAAGAATCCGTCTTTATGCTCTGATGATTTATTTTGTTCTCTGAAAAGGGTTATGTCCCTTCTGGTGAACTAATCTGTTTCTTCAACGTGCGCCTGTGGGTAGATAAGTGGATGTCTAAGCCGCCTGATCATGAGGCTAAGCTAACAAACTCCCCGCAAAATAGATCTTCTAGGATCCACTAAGTACACTGTGAGTGTGAACGCTGTGCGGTTTGCAACACATGCAGTCTCTTAGTGTGATTTATTTAGGGATGAATGGGTTCATTGAGTGCTTTTGCATTATGATTGCACTAACAAAACTATTGGGTTGTTGGACTCCTTAGAGCCAGGAGAACAGACAGAGACTGGTTGAAAGATTAAACAGTGAGAGGAAGTGAAACAATACTTTTGGGGTACAAACAGAGATTCTTCATTTTTGTAGAACCATGCAAAGAGGAGAGTGGTTTGACTGAACCCATTGGACTTCCTGTGACCGTTGCCTCACTGGCCTACTCACAGACTAGCTCTCCGCAGACTTTAGTTTGCAGTTTCCACTGTTTTGCGTGTCAGTGCACACATGCACCACATCTACAGTATTACAGGATACAAGAGTATGCATTTAAAGAACTAGATTCAAGAAGATATATCAGATGTGCAAAGGCAGACTCATCATCCATTCCACGTTTTGTTCTATTTATATATTTATTTATTTAACCTTCATTTAACCAGATAAGTTAGTTGAGCACTGATTGTCATTTTCAATAACGACCTGGACATATAGAGATGAACAACCAATCACTCTCACATTCACACCTATGGGCAATTTAGATTACCCATTAACCTATTAGTGCATGTCTTTTGGATGGTGGGAGGAAGTTCATGTTGTCACACCCACTTCCTTTTTGTTATCTTGCCACCATCTTCATTTTTATGGGATCGCAGTAAAAGATCCCAGAGCCACCAGACACAACTAATCTGAACAAAATCAGAACTGCTTTTTCTCTTGTTTTAATAGGAAAGAAAAGAAGCTGTTTTTCCAAAAGTAGCCTTTAGGGAGCGCTTTTACCACAAGACAAATTTTCTGAAGAAAAAAACTGATCCGTGAGGAAGAAAAAGATGAGGAGGAAAATGTCCCCATGCTTCCTTCGCTCTGTCATTTTTGACCTCATCATCATCATCCAAAATACATCATCTAAAACCATTAACCACTGCCTCATCTTGGTTATAGCCATTAGAGAAAGCCTTAAATGGTCGCTTTATGTTCCTACCCAGGACTGGCTCAAAGAGTGATGAAAGCTCATCATTGTGCATTGTGATGACTGTCAGGAGAATACAGTGAGCGCACCACTCAGGCCTTCAGAATGACGCCATGGCTCATAAGTGTCTCACAGTTCATCACGGTGACGTAGTCCAGGCTTATTAGAGTGGTCCACAGCAGCCATTCCTCAGTGTCAGGCAAATGTCTCTCATGTGACAGCCACCTCTGGGTGACTATTATCTCCCAGGGTGATGACACTGTCTCTCCCTTCTTCCCATCCCAGGGGAACAGTGACATAATGGGAATCCCCAGGATGGGACCGCTCAAAGCTGACATCAGACAGAAGGGAGGGGGATCAGTCGGATTGTTTCTCACTTGTTCTAGTGCTCTCCATTAAGGTGCACTTTCTATTATATTTTATACAGAGTAACCCTTTTACTATAACTACTACTACCAGGAGCTTAAATCATGTGGATTGTGTAATTATACAGTGCATCCTATATCCTATAATATAGCTTTAAAATGGCAATGTGGATTGTAGATGCAATGATTTGACATACCAAGGTGCAAAGGTTTTTTTGTTTTTTTCAAAGTTCTGGATTCCTTGCTTTTATGTCAGGTATTGACAGAAGCCTATTGGACAAAAATAAGTATCAGAATCTGAAAAGAACATTCATGCTGATAGAGCACTTAATCAAATCACTGTACATTATTCCACTTATTACATGTCAAATTGCTAAAAAATAAAAAATCCTAAATAATTATTTAAAGAAACTATATGTAGTAAAAAGCTATGAAATTATGCTAAAGATGCCAGTGAGATGCAAAAATCTATCAGATCATTATTGCAAATATATGACTGCTAGTGTCAGTAGTGAATCATCATGGTGGTCTCTATGGTGAGGAAAAATAACACATTAATTTGTGACGTTATTATACTTACTAAGTTGTTTCAGGCTAAACTGTAACACTTCTGACCTTGTTTGGATGATTCCAAACAGATCTTTAGTGCAGCTATTGACAACACAAATTGCTAACAGAGCATTAATGTAAACTATCAGCTGATGCAGCACGTGAAGATTATAAGACACACTGGAGTAATACAGATGTGTGTAAACAATGACCTTTATACTTGGTCTGTGAGTGATAGTTTGTGGTTCTTTGATGGATTTGGTAGTACTAAGTGTGTTATGGTGCATGACTGCCCCCTGCTGTTGAGAGTTTGGAATACCAACACTATGTATAACCTCTTAAAAAATTCATTGTTAATTGTTTAATAACACATTTTGAGTTTCAAGCTCACAGTAAAAGAATGGTATTTGCATTTTTTTATAAAAAAGGAGGAAGTTCAATAGGTTTAGACTGTTTTGCCCATGGATATCAACATCTGCTTCTTTGGGCAAAGTTTACATCCCTAGAGTTCATGGTTTATTCTCACACAGAAACCCCCCTAAACTCTCCACATTATATGTAGGATGGTAAACCATGTCTTATTGTGAAGGGCGTGTAAAACAGCAGCCGATGTGAAGTCTCTGCCAACAAATACACCTTCATATCCATGAGAGCTGACCCTCAGACATAAACACCCCTCCCCACTCACCTCACTCACACACTGAAGCGGAAGAGGGCAGCAGTATGAGGAGTGGGCTGCCTTGGCATCGAGAGCAGCAGCTGTGAAAACAGGCAGCCAGTGATGTCAGAGTAGCAAGGGACTCTGGGTAGTAAGAGCACTTTGAAGTGTTTGGGTTTTATGGCAGCCCTGGCGAGGGATTTGAAGTCGGGGTTCAAACACAGACGTCAAATGTCATCCTGAGGATTGCAGTTGGCCGCATCTCTCCAGAGGAACGTAGACAGGGAGAGAAATATGGGAGGTGAGGACAACTATTTCCAGGTAAATTCTCTGCATTACAATCTGTAGTTTGGCCTCCAGACAGATCCTAAGTACTGCAGGTGCAAAGTTACAACCCTCCCTCCTTCCCCTTCCTTTCTCACCCCCTCCAACCCTCAGCTGCCCCTTCCCTTTTCCCGTGAAGGGAAAACACAGCGGAGGGCGGCAGAGGCACAGCGCCAGATGTGCCAAGTCATACCAGCAGACAGGCTCGGGATCAAAGAGCATGAGGTCCACCAGGGGAAGTGGATGTGTGTGTGTGTATGTGCAAAAAAAGAGCAGGTGGGAAACTGGAAGGAAAACCTACTAAAGTCTACGGATCTTATAGGTTCTTACACCTTTTTCTTTAGAAGCACTTCTCAAATTACTATTAGAGATGACTACTACAGTTTCAAGAACAAACATTCCTGCTCTGGCTCACCGTGCACTCATTGTATTTTCCATCTCATTAGTTGATGTTAATGAATATTGGATTAAAGCAGACAGAGGTTTTATTTTTGACTCCAACTGCTGACTGGGCACAGGTCACAGACTGGGCATTGCTCTAGTTGGCTGATATACCAGCAGGGAACCAGTCCATGCCATTGTTTTCACCTAAGAGGCTCTCCCCGCGTCATGGAAAAAAATGGAAACAGAACAGATATGGATAGCTATACAAACTCTCTCCAGTCTTTATACCCTTATTGTCTAAAGGGGAGAAGGTTGGAGTTAGGGTCAGTGTTTAAATAGCTAATGTTAAAGTGTGTATATACTGTATATACCTAGACTAGCATGGCTCTCACACAGTTGCAGGAGTGTTATTTTCCTTTCTAACTCCTGTACATTATTGCTTTCAAAATCCCCCTTACTACGTAAAAGAACAACATCCTCCAAGCTGAAACTACACCCTGAAAATAGCAAGTTTTGACAAAACACAACTATTAAATGTGCTATTTTCTATTGTAGGGATAAAGTCATTTTAATACCACAACACACCCCTACATGCGCATGTTTCACCAAAAAAAACCCCATCTCTGCTGACACTGTTTTTCACTTTTCATCAGTTTTTTCCTCCATTCCTTGATGGATGGTTCCAGATATACATATACCTACAGTACTGGCATGGTACAGAGATAGGTCTGGATATGTGAGACTATACCTAGGCTCACACCTCCTCTACACAGATGACATTTACAGCTACAAAATATTCTGGTTATTATATTCCAATTTAGCAACTCATGTGGGTAAAGATAATAAATGTTCCACTATTATTTAAAATGTGTCCTTGTATAAAATTATTTTGACCATGTGAATGCAGCCTGCCCCTTTAATTCCCTAAACCATCCACATTGCAATATTAGCAACATGTTGATATCCAAGTCTTTCATTATGTAAAAAAAGTGTTTCCCTTGACAACCTTCGGTTAAATGTTCACAGAGAGCTGACTTTAAACAGGCAGCACACACTGCAGCATAAGTAATAACATATTCTGAATGCACTGCATACATGTTCATGGTGTGCTCCTAAAGCCTGGATAAAATTGATGTATCCCACGTGAATGACTTGGAAAAAAAATATTTCATTTAGTATTAGACCTAATTCAGAATACCAAGAGAAAGCTATTTACATGACCTGTATCATATTCAGAATAGTAGCTTGTAGGCTAAGAAGAATGACAGAAACATCACAAAACTGCTAACTGTAACACATATCTGCAAAGACTCTTCTTACCATGACTGTCACTTGATATCACAGTGGAAAAAAAGCAAGTAAATAAAGCAATCTTATGACAGCAGGCTCCTGTTCAGATGGGGCAGACCTTCTCATTGTCGCACTGTATCATGAACTTAAACTAGAAGGAAACATATCAACCCCGATTTAAGAACCCCTTTTACTGGATAGGGTCCAAAATGTCCTCCTTGGCATTACCTTTTCACACTTCTATGTTTCATGAACATTGTCACAGCAGCTTATTTTTTTTTAACCAGATTTCCTGTTTCCTTATGTATGTATGACTTGGTGTATATATTTCTCATGGTTTTGTCCAGCATATACATGTTAGGTACTGTATGTGTGGAAACTGTTCGTTTACTAAAAAGGTTAGAAGTCCTCATTATGGCATGTTGTTTGGAAATATTTCTGCATTCCCGTCAGTTTTAGCAGCATTTCTATCATCCCTGTATCTGATATTAGTGTCTTCTGCCTCCACCTTTGGCTTTTGTTAGAAGTGCCCTTTCATCCTCTTATCCTTCACCTGACACTAAAAACTGATCCGAAGTCAAGTCTTTCTGCATCCACAGCCTTTACAGTCATTCATAAAGCCTGAGCAGTTGACCCCGCAACCTTTCCTCAAAAGTGGGCGGACATTTTCCAGCACGTTGACAGAAATACAACCCTGGAGTCACCTCTTACCCATCCCTTGCAGCAATCAATAAACGTCAAAACAAATCATGCCCCTGCGTGACAGCGAAAAAATATGTCCGCCACTGAATTCCTGTAGTTCTGTTTTTACATCTGCAACCCAAGAGCCTGCTGTAACTTGATAAAGACAATAAATGAGTGAAATACTTTGTGAGGTATTTACTCAGATCCACGTGGCTGTGCCGGATCTGCCCACAGCTACAGTCTTTTACTAACACTGATACTTTCATTGATGTACAAGACAGCTGGGAGGCATGCAGCGCGAATTTAAGTAGATAAAATGAGCAAAAAGTCTTCAGGTGCAGCAACACTTATCTCTCATATTTCTGATAACTAACTGAGGTGATAAATGTTTCTTCCTAATACCTAATAGTTCTACATGTTAACCAGCGATTAAAGGTTAACAGTCACTAGTAGAGTCATTGGAGAGATGTTAATTATTTCAGTGTTGAAAATCTAGGAAAATATATCTGAAAAAAAGTGTTTTTCAGTAGCGTGGGACACCTGAAAATAAGAATCACTGTGTTTTTGTCACAATACACAGAGGTACATATAACACACCACATTGTTCAGACATGTGTCTACAGCATCTTATTCTTTTATCCATTTTCTACCAGTAAAATTTTATATTAAGGTACATCACTATTCAAAGTTTCAATGATTTTATTGTCAATTCACTAAATGCACAGGACACACAAAGAATTGAAATGCTGTTTATCTTTCCCTTTGGTAATAAATGTCATGCAATTGTACCTTTTTAAGACCGCCATTATAACAGTCTGCCTAGGTGTCTTCATGTTTTCTTTGCAATAAAAATGTAAGAAAATATATTTTCAGCCAATTCTTTTGCACCTTTGTTTTCAGGAGGAACTTATTTTCAAAATCTGGCCATTAATGATCATTATCATACATAATAAATGCTTAAAACAGTGTGTTTTATTTAAAAAAGAAAGAAAATGGACGTGAAGTTTTAAGTATATTAATTATCAGAAACAACTGTAATTGTCCATCATGAAAGTTTTTGTGATAGCAGAAATAAACTTTCAACTATTTTACATCTGCTCAAACATGCTTTTTGGTCTTGAACATTCAGTATCCATATTATGGCTTCATATTTGTTGTTATTTTCGGGCATTTTTTTATCCTGTGTGGAAGACTCTGAATCAGTTCCTTTCTACTTGTAATAGAGTCCTACATTGCTGCTGTAAAGTGTTAGATAGTGTCGGAAAGCTCAGGATCTCAGCTTTTTTTAATTCTTTGCATAGCACAAACGGTTCAGGAGTTTTTTGCTGTAAAGTACAAAATGTAGTGCCGGAGAGATTGCCATTGTTAAAGGGTTAAAAAAAAAAGACATCAAAATAAATATAAATTAAACCTATTTGCAATAGTGGTGGTAGTGTAAATACAGTAACAGTAAACAGTGGAACAGTTTATGAGGTGTATGGGCAGTATTGCAAATTACCAACAGCAACAGAAATGGCAAACAATATATCATCACACAGACATTGACTCTAAGGAAAGGCTTTTGCATTTTTAGTGGCCACCATCAGAGAGCATGAGACGAGGTATTCACAGCTTTAGCACATGCTGCTAAACATTAACCTTGAAGATACAGCAAAATTAATGGCTTTTCCATGTTTAATTTCACTGTAAAGAATCCATATTTCTGCAATCATCATCAGCTCTTAATTGTATGTGATAATTCTTAAAAGATAATTTTCCAAATCAAGGAAGTGAACAACATTACTGAGTTTTGTGGACTGCATTTCTCGACTCACGTGATGGTATGTCCTCAACACCGAAGTGGAATCTCAGCACATTTCGCCTCAAACTGCTTCAAGTCCAGTCATGTTTCTATCTGCAGACACACTTCTAGGAACGCTGAGCAGCTTGTGAACAAATTAAGTTAGGCTGATGTCACTTATGCAACTGGTGTGTATGTAGTCTTTCCAATTACACCTGGAATTCACGGGTTGCCTCTTGCATGTGTTACCAGATTATTTTTATTTCAGCACCTATGTTAACATAATGGAGCGGGTATGAATGTGAATGTCAGGTGTACATCAAGAATCATGTCTATTTTAAAACAGAACAGTTTAATGTAAACAGTTCACAGTAACAATAGACAGTGAGAAGCTCTATTGATAGTCAAATTAATATCTCAGCAGCAATATTTTACATTACTGGAATTTTTTTTATAGTTTCATAGTGTAAACTATATCAAAATGTGGTACATGCTTGAAAAAAAATAATTCTGGTGCATGATCTCTCTGTTTTTCGCTCTTTTTTTCTCTCTGTGGCTCCAAGGTACAAAGAAATCCCTACTCCTTAAACTTCTCACTTTTCTTAGAAACTACGTTTATGATGAAACGACATCGTATTAACAGGATATCAATGGGATACTCATTGTAGAAAGTAGGACAGACAATAGAAAGGACATCCAGCTGGTGTTGACATGCAACAGTGCAGCGATGTGTGTGTGTTGTATTTGTGGATGGTAAAGAATGAAATGAAATGAACTAAAACACACAAGACAACCGTCATGCCAGTTTCCTTCAAGCACACCTTTAAAAACGGAACAACTCAGCAAACTGAGCAAAAACTGCTGTGATGCTACTACTTTGATCAAGTTCAGCACTTTTATGAAATATGCAAGGTAGATAACTAAATACTCTGTAAATAAATGCATCAGCTGCAGACAGTAAAAGTAAAATGTGCACCTCTGTTTAGTATTTTTACTGCATTTTAACACTTGCATGTGTTATCTCTCCTCACAGGGTCCAGAAACCAAGTGAGGAGGATGGCACAAATCTCCAGGAAGCAATGACACTGAAAGGTCAGAGGTCATGCAACATAAATACATTCAGCAATTTAACAAACCACTTAATCTTTGTGAGGCTCTCAGCGATGTCGGAGCCTATCAGGGCTACAAAAGGGTGGGGTGCACCAGTTCATCTATAGGTGATTCAGATTGACCTATTAAAACCTATTAACTCTTTAAAACCTGATGTGTCATCACTGACATACCCTGCGCATATGCATTTTGGATGGCTGTAACTCTTTCATTGTTCGCGCAATTGGAAAAATTCCAACGGTTTCTGAAACCTGAGACGTTGCGCTTTATAGATTTTATTGGGTCATTACAGTAATTTCACTCATGCCTGTACTAGAAGCAGGAGAAGACGCTGTTTTATCAGTATTATAACATGTAGTAAATTGTAAATGATTGCTAGATTTTGAAAGATCTGGGAAAAAAAGTGTTCTGGGAAAAGGAACAAACAGACTCACTCACAGCATATTTTCTAACCTTTTAGTTAGTCAAAATAAGAAAAAAGTCCATGCAGATTATTTTAGGCTCTGTGTTTAAAGGGTTAAAGTGCATGTGTTTGGGTGGGGTGGCTGGAGAGAACCACCACCAGCCACAATGTAAATGCAATACAGTGGTCCCTCGTTTATCGCGGGGGTTACGTTCCAAAAATAACCCGCAATAGGTGAAATCCGCGAAGTAGTCAGCTTTATTTTTTACAATGATT
>JAPQRQ010000013.1:5317053-5333396 GCA_037367365.1 Apogon talboti | reverse complement strand
GGGGGGGGGGTGCAAATATGTGAGATGAACCATTTTCATTTTATATGTTGATTACACTAATTAAGGCAAGCAGAAGAAGTTTCATGTTGAAATCACAGGGTTTCCTGTATATGGGTGAGTTTGATTATGAAGCTTATGGAGGTATAAAGTTATTATGTGACGTTATTATCTTTGCTAAGTTGCTGTTTGTTGTTTGTTCACACTAAACTGTGACAATTCTGACATTGTTTGCTTGATTTCAAAAAGATCTTTAGTGCAACTATTGACAACACAAACCGTACAGAAATCAGAGGTGATTTGTGGTTTTACTGTGGCTGTTTTATGTCTGTAAACAGAGCTAAGCTAACAGAGCTATAATGTAAACTATCAACTGATGCAACACATTAAGATTATAAGACACAGTGCTATTTTGAGTGTCTATGAGTTTTGGTTTGAAGAAGAAAGCTTGATGATACCATAATATAGATGTGTGTAAACATTGAGCTTTATTCTTCATTCAGTGAGTTATACAGTCTGTGAATACATAGTGTTGACTCGTTGGTTGTTTTGGTCGTATTAAGTGTGTTCTGGTTCACGCCTTCCCCCTGCTATTGAGAGTTTGGAATATTAATACAACATAGAACTACTTTAAGACTGAATAGACACTGCTCTTCTCCATGGACACATCCCCTGCTTTTAGATAAAATACCTGTAATCCACAGGTGACAAACATTTGGATTTTGGGACAAAACCGGCCTGCCAAAAGGTCCAATCCGGCCCGTGGGATGAATTTGTGAAATGCAGAAATTACACTGATGATATTAACAATCAATGCAGTCAGAATCATTTTAATTCAGGTTCCACATTCAATCTCAAATGGGTCAGACTAGTTAAATAATATCATAATAACCTATAAATAATGATAATTCCAAATTTTTGTCTTTGTTTTAGTGTAAAAAAGTAAAATTACATGAAATTGTTTACGTTTCCAAACTATTCTTTCACAAAAATATGTGAATAACCTGAACAAATATGAACAACCTGAAATGTCTTAAGAGAAGCAAGTGCAATTTCAACAATATTTTGCCTTTCACTAAATGTTTTGTGCCTTTGTAGATCCACTGTGATCTATAAGTTGCAATGTATGTGTGTAAATGATAAACTGAGACATAATATTATTAAAATTGCAATTATTATTCTAAACAGATGTCAGGTTGTTCTTCACATTTTAAAGCAAAATTTTGTAAACATAACTACATTTTATAATGTTTTTTTTGGGGGGGTTATTATTTTACTGGTTCGTCCCTCTTGAGACCATTTTGGGCTGAACTAAAAGAAGTTTGACACCCCTGTAATCATTCAGATTTGTTTTGGTGGTTAATAATAATTTTCTGTGGTGTAACTAAATTCAAAACACATTCATTATGGCTTAACATTGACTTTAAATTAAGAGCTGAAAACTGAAGTCAGATGTTGCGTGACCTAAGGCGGCACAGTGGGATCCATGAGACCCAGGTGATTCATATGACAGTAAGGTGTATGAACCACAAAGCCCTGCTGAGAACCGGCCCCTCTGACCCCCGCTGTGACCTCTGTGCCTGCAGTTTGTCACCCACTCCCCTACAGCCTCACCCATACACACTACACAGAAAAGCAAGCATACGTATCCACAAACACACACTCATGTCCCAGACAGACACCGTCTGACTGCTCACAGGTCACCGTCGGGCCAGAGGCCGTTTTGATGCAAAGCTTTCTGGGAATTCTGTCTTCCCGTTTCTTTTTTTTTTTCCTTCTAATTGTCTTGTTTGCTTTTCCAAGTCGACTTCAAGTGGGTTTTGTGACTAAAAGCTTTTCCACAGCGATGACTGATGTCCTGGACAAGACATTAGTGGGATTTCAAGACATTTTGGCCACAAATATGAGGAGGGATAAATAAGATTTGTAAAGAGAATATTATTAGACTTCTAAATCATCAAGGAAACAGACACAAATTCTACTAAAGCACCTAAAGAGGGACAAATTATGCATATAAACTGAAATCCTCTGAAGGATAGTTTTCATGTTGCAATATTCTCATACCTATGCTTATGAAAAGGATTGTGTTTAAGGTTTGTGTGTGTATTGCCAGGTTCGCCACTGACATTTGAGAGACTAATGGGTTGTTACGAAAAAAAACACCGCACACACCTTTGAGCTGGTTTGTGTCATTTGGAAAAAATATGGAAAGTATGCTTAAGGGAAAATCTGACTGCTGGTTGGTGTTTGTGCGCATGTGTATATGTGTAGGTGTTTGGATGTGTCTGAGTTTGTGCCCATAAATCTGTGTTCACTTCCTGTTGTGCGTTTTCTTGCCTTTTGCCAAATAAGTCAAAGGGTAAAATATGTCTCTTTGAAAACCACGGTGCAGGTAGTTTGTCTTATTCTTTCTTGTTTCTTTTCTGGAAGACATGTTTTCTGTAAACTTCAGATGACACTGAAGCCAGATAAATACTTTAGTCATGTGAAAATACCTAAATATGTGGTGAAATTGTACTAAAGTAAAAGAAAAATCGAGTTTAGTCAAATTAAATTAAACTTCAAACTTACTATTTAGAAATGTTGTAGTATTAAAATGTAATTTCTAGTCATACACAACACAGCCTCTGTCAAATAAGAGGTAAACATAGAATTAACTGTTAATTATACTAATGTCTGTAGTTTGGAACTAACTCAGGGTTCTTAAAGTCTTAAAAGTCTTGAATTTACAAATCTTTTAATATCTTAAAAAAGTCTTTAAAAGGTATTCAACTTGATATGATGGGTCTTAAGTTATGTTGCCATAAACTTGTTTGCTGTATTGTGTTTAAATGTGTCTATTAAATGTCCGAGCTGCAAAGAAAGTAACATAGCCGACTCAGTTCCACCTGTTCCAACCCGACAATTTCTATTGAAACTAGAAAAGCACTTGGACAGCACAGACCTCCGCCAAGGCAGCTCAGTTCCCCACCATGCTGCTGTAACATATAATACCCTTGAAGTGGGTTACCTAGCAACAGATAAACGATAGGGCCATGTTGATATCGTGTTAAATGTCCTGTGCAGAAACAGACATGCCAGCTGTGAGGTTATTCAACTGAAAATGCCATAAAAAAAATCCTTCCTTGTCCCATTTCGGACATTTCCTGAAAATTTCATTAAAATCTGTCCATAATTTTTTCCATTATGTTGCTAACTAACAGACAGACAGACAGGCAGACAGACAAACCCTGGTGAATACATAACCTCCTTGGTGGAGGTAATTAGGAACCAATTATCGCCAACTTTGCAGCCCCTGGTGAGAAATGACTTAGAACAGTGGGAATCAAGTTGTTGGAGTGAATAAATACATTTTCCTAAATTCCAGGAGTCACAAATTTTTGCCAGTATGGCCGTGAAATGGGCATTAAATTCTATTCTAAGTAGTCTTAAAAAGGTCTTAAAAAGTCTTAGGTTTACTTTGTAGAAAGCTGTAGGAACCCTGTAACTTAAACTTTTCTTGTCTGATTTATTCACATCATGTTCTTTCAAACCATTGTTTACATCATGAATACTTTCTCATAGAATACAAAGATTACAAGGCGAAAAAGCAGTATTTTTTTTTTTCAGAACAACATCCATTGTTCTGGGTTCTGGGACACAGCAGAAATGAAAGTATTGACCAATCGTTAGTGTGAAATGGACATCATGCCACAAAAATGACCCACTGTTGTATACGAAAGACAAAACAGCAGCATCGCCAAATAACTGTACAATGAACATTTGACATAAGAATCAAATACAGGAATAACGGAAATAGAAGCCACTGAATGTAAATCCAGAGGAATAGGAATATTCCAGAACCAGCTGAAATAACAACCACAAAAAGTAATACCTCTGTAGAAATAAGAACAGTAACAGCAGTATATATATAAAAATATCTCTATATATTAACAACAACAAACAAGTGACATGACATCTACAAACAATATATGCACTACAGTCTTCAACACATTTGCATCCAACTTACTACCAACCTTAAAAAAAAAAAAAAGAGAAGCTACATATTTGTAATGTTTGTGAGGAAGGTTAAAAGTTTAGAAGAATAAGTGATGGTTACAATCAAGAAAAGTGAGCATATAAACATTTCCGTCTCTTCTGAGCTATGCTCCATGTTATTTCCGTTGATGCTGGCATCATCTGCATCACAATAAGTGCCCGTGGGAAACACAACAGTGGAACCAATGTTTAGCGTCAGTGAAATTAAGGAAATGAAGATTCGATTCAGGTAAATTGTAATCGAATTATTATTTTAATTTAGTCAATTAATCAGTTAATCATTTCAGCTCTAGTTGCAACTGTTACAAACTCACACACTCTCCAGCATGAATATTTGTCATGCTAAATATGTGTCTGATTATTTTGCACCTTTGAATCACTTATTCATCATGCCCCCAGTGTGTAAAGACCTAATAGAATCTAAAACCAATGCACATCCATTTGTTTTGATTATTATTATTATTATTAATAAACAACTTTAGTTTATTCAGAACCCCACTACCAGTTTTAACCAGGACTAAGAAATCCAACCACATTACACTAGGTCTAAAATCTACTGGCCTATAGTTACAGAAAACATTTGAATGTGAATGGTTTAGTTGTGCATCTGTGATATGTTTAAAGAAGTCAGGAACTTAGGTCAGCTAGTCGTGTTCAGAGTCCAGACTAAACACAGAGAAGCCACATTAGCTTTCGTCAGTTTCTCTCATGTTGTACATGGAAACTCCTCTAATGGAGGCAATTTGGAAGGTAGTGAACTACATAAAATAACTCAAAATACGCATAATTAAATAATAATATCACAAGCTAATATAAAAATCCATTTTGTAAGGGTAGTTGTAATGTGTTACTTCCTTTCTTGACTGCTAGTTGTACTTTTTTAAAGCCCTCTTTTGCTCTTCTTACAATGTGAAGCTGTAAAATGTGAAAGAGGAGCTGACTTTTCTTCACTCTGAAAGTCATCTTGCATCAATCTTTGTTGCTATGTGAAAAGTTGTATTAATGTCACTAACTGCAAGCTGAGGCAGAGTTTCTCAATAAACAAATGCTGGAAAAAATGCGTTCTCACTGTTACAAAGAATCTAAAATGTGTACCATTTGGCACCATCAGTATTCAGCCTGGACGCATTTCTCTCCAAACATGTCATGAATAATGAATTTCAAAAGGCACTAGGTAACTTTGCGTGTTTGTGGTTTTGTGCAGAAGTAAGCATCCACATTTGAGAAGTGTTTGAACTATAAAACCAATAAATCACAGTATGTGATGTTACTAAGCTGCTCATTTTTACCCACCCAGCCAATCTGCGAACACTTTACACCAAAGGATACCAAAGACATGAGACAAGCCAAAGGTCTAGTGTTAACTAAAGCAGCTGTTTTCTGGAGACACTTTATATTTGTGTCAGATTATCATCATCGTTGTGTGGGTGGAGGAGTTTTCAGCAGATCTCCGACATGTCAGTTAGGGGCAGCCCCTGGTTTTGATTTGTATCATGAAATGGGCGTATTCTTACATGACAATTACAGAAAAAATAACATATTCAGCCTTTTACAAGAGCCCTCAAAATAAAATGTCTTAATCCTGTTGCCCTGACATTTCCAAAACTCAGATACTTTTCCTGCTTATACATTGACGTATTTTAACCCATAAGGACCCAAACAGCCGCCGATGACCAAAACCATTTACAAATCTAAAATGTTTAACCCTTTATAGGGCACTCATTGAAATACCCTGAACTTAAAAATTTCAACCTTAGTGTGTTATTGGACATCATCATTGACCTCCTCGTCGGTTGCTGTGACAACAGTCTTCCCTCCTCTTGCCATAAAACATCCAAGCAGCACTTGATAGAAAAGTAAACACATGCAGTAAAAAAAAACTGTTATAAGGTCATAAAGTAACAAAAAATCACTCATATTCACTATTTACAGCTTCAAAATGTCTATAAAATCTCTCTGAATCACTGTGTATTGTTATAAAAATCAACTTGCTTCTTGACCTCACTGAGGCACTGGATTGGCCCCATATTTAATGTTTGTGGAAATTACCAAAAATAGTCACTTGCCTGATAAAGGGTTAATACCTGTTAATTTATGAATCCTATCAATACATGTAAATAATTGGTGTAAAATACAGTTTGTCATCTTTTCATGGTCATCAGATATGACCCATTTGGACGTTCAGAGGCTCCGTAGTGAACATGGAAACACCGTAATTTTCTACAACATTAATTCACCAGTAAAACCCATGGAGTTTGACAAATGACTTTTGATGTAGATGTTTTCTCTATTTCTGATATAATAACCCTCAACTTTAATCTGAACATTTATGAACATCTACATGATCAGTGAATTAAATGCAGGAAAATACCGGATTTTCACAGAAAAAAGGATAACATTATAGAGGATAATATTAGAATAGATGGTGCTAAGTCGCTTAAGAAAAGTTAAAATAGAGAGAAAAATACATTTGGGAACTGCCACAAAAGTAGCACTACGTCTTTATGGGTTAATACCTCCTGTGTATCTCCCGTTACAGTTTTCCCAACCTGACCGTAACATCCTGCGAGTGTAAGTGAGCCGGATCTGCAGAAAGCACAGGCGACCTCATCTCCATACACACATACAGTACGCTGCATGATCACAAAAACACATGTGAAACAGAGGCTACATTTGTGTGTGAGAGCAAATAAGAAACATCTTGATGAGACAAACACGCTCTACTCGTGCTTTAATCCTCACGCCTGCACTTTGTCCACTAAATTCATTTTGCAAGTAAATATGCACTGTATGCTATTTGCCATCTGACCACGGACTGCTCGGTAAGTACATGTGGGATTTAAGAGGGCAAAGAACCTGCAGGAATTCCTTCACGTGCATATATCTCAGCTGATGAGAAACACATGCTTGTATCACACTGATTAAAAATAACAACGTAATATGTGGAAGTATAGACGTGGTTTGCAGTGACGGAAAGTAGATTTACTCGAGTACTTGATGATTTCCTGTTTATGATTCTTGGTACGTCTATTCCACTACGTCTCAACGGCCAGTATTGCACTTTTTACTTCACTATATTGGTGTGGCAGCTTTAGTTCTATAGTTTGCCTCAAAAAGCCACTGCCTCGATAGGCGGATTTATTTATCAGATGGAATCCAAAATAATAATAATTAATAATAATATTAAACCTCCACAACAACGCAGACTGTAGAAGTATTTTTAATACATTTTTAGGAGGTCTAAGAACACTTGAGGGGCTTCAATGTGATACTGTGTCGTATGGAGGTCCTTATTACTCCCACATTCACACAGGGTGCTTGCACATTTTGAGACAGTTTTCCAGACCTTGAAAAGTCTGGAATTTTGTGTGAAAGTCTTAGTAAAGTATGGAACACAGTTTCTCTCATAATTGAATTTTAGAGTATGATCAAAGGCACATGAGGAAAGCATACAAAAAACTGAATATAACTTCATTAACCAGTCAGCACTGGAATGATTCTAGTGAAACTGGTTTGTGTGATATCCATGCACTTTTGTGATTTTCATATATTTTGAAAATGTTTGTCAGTAAAACATAATTTACTGCAAATTATCCATTCATTCATTCATGCATTTCTGCTACACACAACATTTATAATCTCAACCAAAAAAGTAGGCATGCAAGTATAAAAGTTCATAAAGTCATTAAAAAAAACAGTTTTGAAAAAGTCTGGAATTTTTATTTCGATAAAGAGCAAACACCCTGGACACACCTTGACATTTCGACTTCGATTACCTCCATCTCAGCCCTTGGGGCTGTAGCTGTTTGCAGTATTTCATAGTGGGTAGAGTTAGACTCAGATCAGATTTTTTCAGTAAAGGGTCTGAATTCTACCAATACAGCCCCATTTTTATACCAGATCTGAACTTAAATGTGACGTCATCTTGTTAAATCTAAGGTCAAGAAGATATAAACGATGCTCGGTCTGTACATGTGTGTTTTATATTACCCACGCAATGGTTAAAGCTTGTCTGAGGCCTATTGAGTGAGTCTGGCCTCTGTCTTTGACTGTGGCCTCGCAGCTTGGAGTCCTCTCTGTTGTGAAGACTGTCGACTCAGATCTGCTGCGCAGCCACATTCCTCGAACTGCACACACACACACCGAGGCCGCAGAGTGGGTCAGTAGGACAATGCGGTGTGTGTGTGTTTGTCTGGGTTTCAATTTTATTTTGATCTATAACCCCACTGGGGATCTGATATTCAGCAGGATACGGGGGATGGATGATTGCACACTTGGCAGTGCTTATAATGGGGATTTTCATTGTGGAAGTCGAAACTGAACTATTCACCATGCCTCCATAAAAACACATATATCATATTCTGCTGCTTTAATCCACATTTTATTGTCCAGGGCTCTTTTCAGGTACATGCACATTTTGCACAGGGACTCACAGTATCACACAGAGTATATATTTACACAGAACAACTCTTCCTGACATTTGAGTTTCCAGCAATAAATCAGCAAGTAAACAGGTATGGACAGCAGCCAAGTGGATGAATACACTCAAAGACTTTCCATCAGGTATACAGCTGAGATTAGGAATTTACTCACAGTTTGGCCCAATGCACTTAAACTTATTCACAATTCCAACCTTTATTTTCAATATAAAATACCTTACTGGTTGTTAGACCAAGTATCAGTAAACTGTACTGTAAATTTGATTGTAACATCGTCACATTATTTATGTATATTTAATAATCATTCACAATAATATGAGATGACACCCTGTTGGTCTGCCAACAAAAAACAAACAAACAAGAAAACTCTGCTCTGCGGAGGTTCTGGTCGACCCACTGGACCTACTGCTTCACATGCTTCCAGTTTCTTCTCTGTTTCTGACACATAAATCACAGTCCACTGCTGTGACATTCATACAACTCTGCATGACCTGAATGACTGGCATCTCCCTTTTGTGTCTATTCATCGCTGCAATGTTTGAAAAAAATCATATCTCAAAGACAACTACGGAGGCAAATATCAAAATATCACTTGGACTCAAGGAACTGACTGGCTGTAGTGAGTTCACAAAACATGCTCAATAATTTATGAAGAAAGGTTCACTTGGACCAATGCCTGATTAGACAGTGGACATATCTGACTGGACTCATTTAAACTCAATTTCTACTAAATTAAATGTTGTGTCCACACTAATATGGATATTTTTGTAAGTGTATTTTTTTTCCTCCATTCAAAAAAAATCTGTCCTATGACCTTCATTTTATAAAATATTGCCAACATGTCTAGTACAAATGCTTTGATAAACCATAGTTTTGGTATTCAAACTGTGGACACTGTAGATAATACTTAGCAGATAATACATAGCAGATGCAGAGGCTTTAATCTGTCATGATGGTGAAGCAGCAACAACAAGGTCAGCTATGAATTTAACCCTTTATCGGGCAAGTGACTATTTTTGGTAATTTTCACACACTTTACAAGACAGTGACAGTAACAGTTCCAGTGAGGACAGTGAGTCAACAATCTCAGGTCCAATGTGGGCTACAGGGTCTGTAAGGTCCACCTCTGCATGAAATTTTGAATTTCAGAGTATTTCTATGAGTGAACCACAACCACACCTAAAGTTACCTTAGGTGTGGTTGTGGAAGTGTATTCTTTACATAATGTGGATTTATCCATAACTCCGGTCCAGTCCGTCTCCCAAAGGTATCCATGCTGACCTCGAGTTGCTGCAGGTCATGCACTGATTTAGACACCTGGATTTGATGTTTTAGGTGCAGCTTCATTAAACAAAGTCTCACTATTTTCCTTTTCCACACATAAAAACCAACTTGAATTTTGGAAAATCTTGACTTTGGAAACAGTCTCTGTTTTTCCAACCTATATGAATAACACAAAATGTGCAAATATAGAGAAAAATATCACTTTTGTAAAACATCTGTAATAGTGTGAATGGGTGCGTAAAACAGACAAACCAATATACAAGTAAGTTCAGTAGGTAATAAAACAATGATCGAATGAAACATCGTTTTACAGAATAGCAGTGGAAGTGCAGCACCCTGTTCTGGTGTAAATTCAGCCATGGCTTGTTTTTTTTTGTTTTTTTTTTTGGTTTTTTTTGGAGGTGTGTTATTTATCGTCCTGCTGAAAGATCATTTGTCTAGGTTTTAACTTCCTGCCTTCAGATGAAAGCATCCAGTGAATCTTCTTCTAATCATCTTCTTCATGAAACCATCAGCTTCACAACATGATGCTCCATTGTTGTTGGCCAATGTTTCTTCCACATGTCATTATATATTTTTGTCTCTTCTAAAAAGCAAGAGACATTTCTATCATATTTGTGCGCTTTAATCCACTCTGTATTGCCCAAAGTGTTTTTTAGTTACAGTCCCATTCCATATGAGGCCTCGTAGTATTGCACATGTTTTTATACAGACTAATGCTTCCTGTCATTTGAGTCTCCAGTAATGAATTGGCAAATAAACTGGTACTGACTGCAGCCAGTCCCTTGTGCCAAATTGGCAACCGTTCAGTGTATTAATTTACAGCAAAAGTTTCCATGATGTATAAGTGTAATGCGATGCCTTTCGGAGGAGCCAGTGCACCGAGGCCACCAGTCAGTTGTGAAAAGAAAACAGTGAGTTTTTCCACATGACAGTCATCTTTGGTCCCATGTAAAACATTCTAGCTAGGACTTTTTCATGCTGCATTGTGAGCCGGCCGGTGGTGGCTGACTAAAAGCCGCATGTCTGAGAAAACGTATATGAATCATCATCATCTTGCATAGACAAATTCCCTACATGTAACATCCTCTTTTGCAAGTGCTCATAATGGAAAATGATGAAATAATCTGTTTTTCTACAGGAACCTTATGTCTTATGTTTTTTTCTTTTATGCTGTTCCTTTTCTGTGTTAAGAAAACAGCAGCCCATCTTTGGAAAATAATCTGCTGTTTTTAAAGACAGCGAGGCCATCACAGACAGCAACAGAACAGAGGAAGCTGACACTTGAAAGGACATAAATCTGTGCAGCTTTGCCAAAAAGTTTAAAACAACACAGGCTAGAGATGCTGACAGAGCGTGAAAGCGCCTGGTGGGCACATCCACCATATCTCTGTGTGTGTGTGTGTGTGTGTGTCTGTGTGTGTGTGTGTGTGTGTGTGTGTGTGTGTGTGTGTGTGTGTGTTTCCACGTGCGTCAGAGCTGACCTCGTAGCCTTTGGTGAAATGTAAAATGAATATCTACCTTATCTGTCTGAATACGCAAAGAACTTCTTCCATTATTTATACTGATATAGTTGTTTTTATTAAAGTCTGATGTTCTTTATGGTTGTAGAGCAGCCAGATGAACGCTTGTGTGGCTGCTTTATTTATACAAGGTTCTTCATATACAGTTTAAGTACATGAAATTATCCATGAAGCTGCAGGATCAGCTCCAGACTGGAACATATGGAAACGGTCATATTTTTCATTTCATCGAGCAGCAACATACAAACCTCCAGCCGCTCAGACATGAAGCTGAGCTGACAGAAGAGATGACAGCTCTTTTTTTGGTCGAAACATCTGTTTATTTGGGTTTAGTGGTGGAAGTTTGGAAGCTGGAAACCCTCCACAAGTAAACTTTTTGGTATAAAGTGATTTATTAGACGTAAATGCAGCCTGTCGCTAGTAACAGATTGCAATTCAGAGATTCACAAATGAAAGATTCACAGTTTTTTGCTGCAGGAATAGAAAACAAAGTTTTTTATTTTTGTTGCTATTGCATCACCACTAAAAATGCAACTGTAACAAGTAACTCACTATCACTATAATCATAAATATTTTTTAAAAAGTACAAATTATATCCAGCTACAAAAAAGGCCAGAAATGAAACTGAGATTGAGAGTTGCTGCTGTGGAAATCATACTGTCTCGCCACATTAGTATAAACAGGCAGGTTTCAAAAACACTTTAAATATAATTTCAATTTTCATAGCCTCTAATCATGAGTCTTTTGTCTGACATGGGCTTAAAAGGAGCTGCATGTAGTATTTGTACTTTAAAATATTCAAATATGACTTAGAAGTATCATTAGAATCTTCTCACTGTCACACACTTTGTTGCTACAGACTTACTTGTTTTTGGTGTAACCAGTAGCTTAGACACTAATGATAGATTTAGTGTGTCAGCGGACACACGCTCAGTGGGACATGCAAATATTTCCGCCCAGATTTGCAACATTTGCACACTGAATCCCATGCAGACATTGTTAAACTTAGTGTACATTTGCTAGCATATGTCAGTGTGTGTTTATCTTGCAGTTAGTGGGCTGTGAAACCGGAATGAAACTCCCTGCTGTAAGTTAACATGAACCAAGCTTTTCCAGACTGGAGCCTGACGTGCAAGGCCTTTACTGTGGGCTGAGACGATTTACAGACAGCTCGAGTGGAATAGTCTTCCTATATTTGTTTTCTAAATCCGCATTCCAGAAGAACAAGAGTAAGAGAAAGTTTTACTAAGCGAACATGTGCCGGGATACTGTGCAGGGCAGCAGAGGTCAAAGGCCAACCTCAGTCAACCCCTCTGTTTCAGGAAACTGCATTTTCAGAATCTTGTGGACTTTTTGTTGGATGAGAGACAGGTTTGGGTAAAGGCTGGTGGAGACGATGGGAAAAGAAGCTAAACAGAGATAAGGTTATGAGAAAGGAAGACGGACAGGAGACGTTATGTCCCAGCGGTGGAAGACGTCTTCAGCTCATCTACTTAAAGCGCCCCGCCTCTGTTTTATGATGTTTATGCAGCTTATTTGAGTTTCATGGTGCAGAATCGAGTACACGTGACCGCATCAGGACATTTCTTACTAAGAAGATTCCACTGTGTGTGTCTTAAAAACCACGTTTAAAGGGAGCTTAAATGATGCACATTTTTTTAATGAGGCCTCTGGAGAAGATGTGAAAATATGTACTACAAGTAAAAGTCCTATAATCAAAACCTTAGTTAAGTAAAAGTATGCAAGTATTATCAGAAAAATGTATAAAATAAAGTGTGAATAGAAAAATGGTCGCTGTCAGTGTGTTACTATTATATGTGGTGGTTTTAGAATCATTTTGCTGCAGCATTAATGCGTATGATGCATTTCAGTTCCCTATAAGTTTAAGGCTGAGCTCATTTAGGGTATTTTACATTCTATTGCATCATATGTGAGATAACTTTATGTTATCCTGTACAGTATCCCATACTAATATACTTCAAAGATGCAATGAATATGTTAAAAGATCAGAAGATCAAAGAACAGAAGATGTTTAGGTACTCAATTCTTGGTTTTACAGATTATTTATACACTACTTGAAGCTATCTGCATTATTTTGTTTTAATGCTTCTAAAGAATTTTTTGATTCGATATCAGATTTTTGCACGTTTTTATCCTTTTTAATAAATTATTTTAGGTGAATACTGTTTTATTTTAATTCATTGTAGTGTCAAGTTTCTCTAGTCTATCTTTAATACATATTGTCAGAAATAATTAATGAGACAAGATACTGTCATGTGTTCTTCTATACGTTTTACAGAGCTCTGAGTTGTCACCAAACAGCATGAACAAGTCTTCTATTTAAGTTGGGTTACATATACAGGACAAAGTCATGTCAACCATTCCATGTCTGTCAGTTTACATATTTACCTAACCAATCACTGTCACGTTCACTCTTGGCCTTCAGCCAATCCTGTTAAGGCATTTCCCCCAAAACCAAATAAGAACACACAACAGCTGACGCTTACCAGTCAAACAGAACCTTTTAATAGCCTGGGGTACATTTTCTTGTAGTCGATGTCTTTTTCTCCTGTCACAGATTTTATGATGTTTTATTGTTGCTTCACTGTAATGATGATTTGAATGAATGTTTCACGCTATATGCAGCATGTTGTGCTTCTATCTGGTATGAAATATTCTTTATAAATACTTTTACTTGCTTGCTATTAAATTTCAGGATGTTTATATGAACCTCAATAGGTTTTCAGTTTTGTGGGTATTTCAGGGTCCAGTCCTGACTGTTAAGGGGGTATCTATAAACAGATAGGTCAAATACCTGATCAGTAAACACCCATATCTTTTACAGATAGGGATATTTCACCACCTTGGATAGCACCCTATGCTTTTCCGGCTCAGAAAAGTTGACAGATCAGACCTGCTTTCATCTTAGCAGCAAAGGTTTTCAGAGTTTAAATGTTTAAGTATGTTTTCAGCAACTTCCAGCGTATTTTGTGATTCATCATCATTTATTCTCTGCGTTTTTCAGTGAAAACCAATGATTTTCCTATATTTAATTCACTGACTAATTTTCATAAAAGCTCTGCATAATTCAAAGGTTTTTTTTGAAGAAAAAGTGACATTTTCAGCAAAATATACAGTATTAGTAACTGAACATAAAAACTATAGCCACTATCATTCATCAAACTACTGGTGAATCTATATCGTTGAAGATGACAGAGTTTCCAGGTTCACTACGGAGCCTCTGAACGTCCAAATGGGTCATATCTGATGACCATGAAAAGATGACAAACTGAATTTTACCTGAATTATTTCATTGTATTGATAGGATTAGTGGTTCAAAAATAATTAAATATTTTATATCAGTAGATGTTTAGGTCTTTGAAGAGGGAGGGTACTTTTCTCAAAGCATAAAAGCATCATACTTGAATTTACTACATTTGGAGTGGTTTTCACTGGAGAGGAAAGTAATACAATTATAATGAAGAAATTAAAGTTGTTAACAAATTAAAAAAGTGCAATATTTGCCTTTGAGTTGTAGTGAAGTAGTTATAAGGCCACATAATGTGTAAATTCTCAACCAAGTGCCTCAAATTCCTTCGTAGGTTCACATCTGGAGTCACATCCACCCACTGCTTTATCAATAACACATCCACATGGGGCTCTGTCAAGTTCTCCTTTGTGGATCTGCCTGATTCTGCGCTCCCATTGTCTCCAAAGCAGACATCGAAACCAAAAGCATACAGCTCAGGCAGCCGATCAAAGCCAAATAAACTGATGTAGCCTGAGGATGTTGATAATATTAGCTGTTACTTCAACACTCTGTGAGCCAGTGACATTCTTTGGAATATGACACAAGGGAGTAAATCAGCCTGTGGACAGCTCGTGCTTCGTTGACATTTTAATGATCAGGTCTGATTGATAGGGCTACAAAAACACAAAACCCAATACAAAATCTTACAAATTGCAGCAAGACAAGTGTGTGTGTGTGGGTGTGTGTGGGTGTGTGTGGGTGTGTGTGTGTGTGTGTGTGTGTGTGTGTGTGTGTAGTTGTTCAGTGTGTGTGATACATCCATATGTGCTGAACAGAATGTTGTCCACAGGACTGCGATTTGGCCACAGCTGTATCTCGCAGTTATTTTTGTGCGTCGGGCCAGCTTTTCTTGGACGCTTGACAGCAAACCATCAAAATAAGTTGTTGTTGTCCATTAGCGGTTTTATGCATCTCCAGTTGTGCCTTATATTGCAGTTTGGATTTACATGTTGCTGTAAATGACCCGGTCCATATGGGCAGTTTATGTCCACGCATTAAATACTCATTTTAAACGATTCGGCGCCACCAGATTTATGTCATCGGTCAGTGTTGATATATTCAAGCTGAGGGTTGCATGATGGGTGGATGTCTCAGATTACTCAACATGAATCTGTAGAGGACACCTGTAGTTTAGTGACTTATCCCTATCTAAGGGTTTGACCTCTATGTATTATTTCCATATGAAGAAGACTACAGGGTATTTACCTCCACCAAAGGGATTTTGTTTTTACTATAATCTGCCTGTTTGTCTGTCTGCTCACAGTCTAACATCTACAATTTTGGACAAATGATCCAGTGGCAGTGTTCAAAATTCTGTATATGTTAATATGTAGGCTACAACAGTAAGATTTTATAAAAAAAATAGAGAGCCAAAGTCCCTACCATCTAATTTAACCCATAAAGACCCAGTGCTACTTTTATGGCAGTTGCCAAATGAATTTTCCTCTCTATTAATCCTTTCTTAAGGAAGTTATCACCATTTATTATAATATTATCTCTTATATTTAGATTTTTTTCTGTATATCAGGTATTTCCTCATATATTTATTTATTGATCATGTAGATTTTCAAAAAAGCTTAGATTAAAGTTGAGGGTTATTATATCAGAAATAGAGAAAACTGAAGAAAAAGTGACTTCTTCTGAAAATATATCATTAACGGAACATAAACCAAGTGTCTCCATCCACTGTCATTGATCCAACTCCATGGGTTTTACTGGTGAATCACTGTTGTAGAAGATGACGGTGTTTCC
>JAPQRQ010000013.1:5298159-5309820 GCA_037367365.1 Apogon talboti | reverse complement strand
TCCTGAAGAGTCGTTATAAAGGTCACAGGTGCTTGATACATTTATAAACTAGCAGTTTGGGGAGATACAGACAATTCAAAGAACATAAGATCTGCAGACAGTATTAACAGTTCCTCTTTTTATTTTTAGGGTATCTTGACTAAGGACATCTTCTGCTGTCCAACATCATTCATATCCAGACGACACTGTCAGAAACCTTCTTCTGGATTACCATTCTGCCTTTGTAGAGGTAAGATCAGCTGCTGAGCTTCATATTTTCACATGTTTTGCTTGTTTTTCCCTGTGCAGTGTCATTAACCGATTGCTCTGGCATCATGACTATTGGCTGTATCTCATTATGGTCTTAATGAGGTGCAAATTTATTTTTGAGAAGTATTTAGTGTTGTTTTTTGGGGCAACTGCCATCCATTTGCAGTATATATTTCATATTTCAGTGTGTATGAATGTATTTTCTTTTGTATTTTTTGTTCTTCATCAACCAGTTAGTGTTTTTGTGGTACAGTCATTTGCATACTCCTGTATGGGCTGATTTGGTTTTGGCACCGTTTAATGTTTCTATTGTAGGGTTTCTACTGGCTCCTGCTTGCTCTTTCGCTGACCACCAGTGAATACAATACTCTGACTTGGTTTTTGGTTACACATATCATCAAGGAAACCATCGCTGAACTCCTGTGTGCTGCTAATTTTGGTAATCTTCAAGTGAAAGTTGTGGCATAAAGCAGGCAGTGCGTTTTCATCTGTTCATGTGAAAGTAATTTTAAGGCTGCAGGCGTGGAATCAAAGGAAAACAACAAAAACTGATAAATATACACCTTTCCTCTACTCTCTACTCCCTGTCCCAATCAAAAAACCATAAAACTATGAGTCATTTCTGAAGTGGTCACCAAAAATAAAGGATTTTTGGTCGTCACTTCATTCATCCTTCTATTTCTTCATGTTATTTTCCACTGGATGTTCCATTTATGTATTTAGAAGCACACTGAATTTCCTTTGTTTATGACTTGCTCTATATATATTGTAAATAAACTGGTCTCGTCTTGATAAGAAGATCACTGATAACTTTATTTACATGCATAAATTTTTCAAATTTAACCCAAATGCAAATAAAATTTCTCATCATTGGGGAGATTTTCTGCAACACCAACAACAAAAAATAAAACATACAAAGCAACAGTCTTGTTTCTTGTTTCAGCAAAGCACTTTTTTATGTATCAAAGTTGCTATATAAAGACATTTTACCTAACTTCCAAAACATACAACTGTCTGACAACAACTTGCTGTGAATGGCTGTAGTCACACAACCGATAACAATCTGTTGACCCAAATGTTAAGATTCCTGTCATTAAGTCCCCATGAATCAAACACTTTGTTTCTGAAAGCGGAACAGTGGAAAAATGCAAACAAGCTGCTCACTATGCTTCAGTACGTCTCTCCAGAGAAGTGCGAGTGTGTTTTAAGTTCTAGAATATAATTGGATGCAGTGTTTTGCACTGTCACCTGACAGAAAGATGGTCCTGGGTTTGATTCCAACTCTTTCTGTGTGGAGTTTGCATGTTCTCACCGTGTCTGTGAGGGTTCTCTAGGTACTCTGGTCAAAGACAGGTACTCGTAGATTAAATGGTCAGTCTAAATTGCTGTAGGTGTAAGAGCCGATGGTTGTTCATCTGTATATGTCAGCCCTGTGATGAACTGGAAACACATCCAGGGTGTACCCCACCTTCACCGGATAGGCTCCAGAACCCTCACAAGGATTAATTGGTTCCGAGAATGAATGAATGAATGAATGAATAATTTGGCGTCGTTGGGTCTTGTGGTCAGAGATCGCTGGTTCTTTCCAAACAGTGGCACTGTATTTACAGAGCACCCTCATAGACCCTTATAAAAACAGTACTGAAGATCTTTTTATTTGCTTCTTCTGTTTCTATGTTACTTAATTTCTCAGAAGCACTATATTCACTGCTGTGAAAGCAGATGAATAAATACTTTTCACTTATTTGCTTTTCGGCTGTTTTCCACTGACGGTAAGACAACAACCCGCTGTGAATGACTCTAGCCACACCACTGGCCCGATAACAATCTGTTGTGCTTCCTGCTGGGGAGAAGATTGCAGCGCCCGTACCAGTGCTTTGGGTCTGTGTGAATCAAACACTCTATTCTATATTAGTACACAGAAGTGTACAAACAAGCAAAATGCAAACAAGCTGATTTGTAGGTTTCACATTCCTGCAGTCCATGAGGATGTTCCTCCAGGGGTTCGTATCATTAGTGCTGATATTTCCCAAGCAAATATGGTGGAGAAAAGCCTCTTTGCTCTTGGGTGAAAATAACTTCAGTTTAACCAGGGTTAGAGATGATATGACTGTGCTTTAAATGGGTTTATTTAGTATTTATGTGTTTCGGTTGTTTACTACAAACATCATCCATGACCATTTTAGCGGAGGAAAAGAGGGATAAAAGCACAAAAAGAGAAGAAAGCAGATAAAAAAAGAGTTCAAAGAGTTTTCAGGCACATGAGGGAAAACACTTTGGGGTGGTATGTTTATGTACGCAGGTTAAGATCATAATCGTGAAAACACAAGCTCACGGGAAGGCCTGAGTCGGCTGAAAGCTCGGTGTTGGTGAGGAGCGAGGTGGGGGGGGGGTGAAGGGAGGGGAAAAGCTACTCCTGCTGTAACAGTGAACTCTGCTCCTGTTGCTGCTTTTCTGTGTGTTCAGCAGATGTCTCCCACTGATGACACACACAGATCAGAGCAGCCAGAGCCAGATCAGTGTTGGGCTTTGACCGAACTGACAACCAAGACAGCGTTTGATAGGAGTACATACACTGCCCGGCCAAGTCGCACATGCAATATGTCACTGCACCACCTTTGGTTTTGATTACAGGAGACATTCATCTTTTTCGCCACATAATCCTGGCATTGTCCAAACTTTTTGACATTAAAGACATGAGAGACTACTTACTGCATCAGTTAGAGTTAAATAGCTTGTTACAGCTGAAACATTGTTAACCACTGTGGTACTTACTGATGGAAGGATCTGAACTATTTGCTTTGTTAAATCCAGGCAGTTCCTTTTTTTTGGCCAGGCTGTTTATTTAACTCTAACTGCAGAAAGTATCCTCTCATGTCTTCAAAATCAAAACCAATCAAAACCAAAGGCGGCGCAGTGACATATTGCATGTGCGACTTTTTTTTTTGGCCGGCAGTGTATGACGGCTTGGGTTTAAGGCTTTATCCAGAACGTGAGGAAAGTGAAAGTTCTGGGTGTCTTTATAATAACCAGCCATTAGTTGTTAGGCTAAATGCAGATGCAGGTGTTCATTACATAACCGTCATCTGTTTCATCTTCAGCCTCAGCCGTGTGACTTCCGACACATTAGAACAAATGTCACATCATCAAAGTCAAGTTTGATTGCACTATATTTTCTGCATAACATCACAAACATCTTC
This sequence comes from Apogon talboti, assembly GCA_037367365.1. Classification (NCBI taxonomy): domain Eukaryota; kingdom Metazoa; phylum Chordata; class Actinopteri; order Kurtiformes; family Apogonidae; genus Apogon; species Apogon talboti. Next base: position 5,306,371 of record JAPQRQ010000013.1, on the reverse strand, counting down.
AAAGACTGACTGTGGTTCCCGTCCATCTGACCTACTTCTGATAGCAGACTTTATTTTAACATACTGAAGCTAATACCATTTCATGCTGGTGGTTTTGGCCCCTGTGGTGGTGGTACTTTCACTGCTCAGAGGCAAACATTGTACTTTTTCCTCTACTCCATATGTCTGACAGCTCTAGTTACATTATATTTGTTATCTTTCATCAATTTTCTGTCTAGTGAAACCTTTGTATCACCAAATGTGTTGATTTTTATTTTATTTTTTTTAACGTTTGCTTTAAAATGATGTGTTCTTTTATGGGTTAATAAAACTGTCCTATAGACCTGTTTTTCCAAGATCATGATATATGAGTCTCACAAGGACAATGTGCTTAAAAAAATGATGATCTTGTAGAATTTTATGTGTAATAATAGATTAAATCACAAATAGTGTATAGTAGCTCAGTTCAGCTCAACATTAAATACAGACGTTGTAGGTAATACTCAATACATAGCAGTTTAAAAAAATAAATATATTTATTGAATTTCAAATGTAAGCAAACAAAAGGGAAAACACTGTTCAGCAAAAAATGCAAAGAGATAATAACCACTATTATAACTGAACAAGGAGTTTCCACATTTTGTTAAAATTACCAGGTCATGAGGTCAAATATGTGGAATATGTGTCGTTATAACCCTGCCACCCAGAGTTGGGGCTTTATGAGGGATCCACTTAAGTTATACTGTGGTATCCTTTGTACCAAGCAATGCTTTTGTAATGTCACAGTAAGTGTGACACCATTTGATATTGTATTAATGATGGAGAGTCAGACCGCTGTGTAAAGTCTTCTCCATCTCATCCCATAGATTCTTAATGTGGTTCAGGTCTGGACTCTGTGATGTCCAATCCATGTGTGAAAATGATGTCTCATGCTCCTGAACCACTCTTGTATCATCTGACCCTGATAAATCCTGGTTTTGTCATAGTGGAATATGTTTGTATCATCAGGAAAGACAAATCCACTGATATTCAGACCTGGTCATTGAGTATATTTAGGGTCAGCTGACCTCATTTTATGGACACATAACATTACAGAACCTAGACCTGATCTGTACTGTAGGCACTAGGCATGATGGGTAATCACTTCATCCACCTCTGTTGTTACCCAGATGCACTCATCACTCTGGAACAGGGTCAGTCTGGACTCATCAGACCACATGACCAAACTGATGGTTATTTAACAAATGAGAAGCTACTCACTGCATCATTTAGGGACAAAGAACTTGTTGCAGCTGAAATATAATAATCACTGCAGTAATTTTCTGAGTTGGCCAGGCTGTAGTTATACATTATTTTTAATCACAAATGATCAGGAGATATTTGTTTTGCATAAGCACAATGGGAAGATTAGGGAGAAGATAAATGAGTTCTATGCACTGCTGTTTTGGTTTTTTTTTTACAAATAGTAATTTTTTTGCATTGTTCCACAGATCCTCAATGTAGTTTTACTTCTTGTAGTCGAGTTACTTGTGGTGGAGTATTTTCACTGTGTAGTATTAGTACATTTATTTAACCCATAGAGACCCAAACAGCCACCGGTGACACAAACCATCTACAGATATAAACTGTTTAATACCTGTTGATCCACTAATCCTATCAATACATGTAAATAATTGGTGTAAAATACAGTTTGTAGTTGGATCATTGACAGTGGATGGAAACACTTGTTTTTACATTCAGTTAGCAATATCTTTGCTGAAAAAATAACTTTTTCTTCATTTTTCTCTGTTTTGATATGATTAACTTTGAATTTACTGAGTTTTCATTAACATCTACATGATCTGTAAAATAAATACAGAAAAATACATGATTTACATCAAAAAATGCAAAATACAGAGGATGATATAAAAAAATGGTGAAAAATCAGTTAAGAAAGGTAGAAATAGAGAAATTAATTTTGGAACTGCCACAAAAGTAGCACTGGGTCTTTATGGGTTAAAATATCTCCTCTTCCACCTGTATCTTGCTGCTGTGGGTTTTGTTATCAATACCAGTAAACTCATGTCATACCTCATATAGCCTGTTTCTTTACAGATTTTTCCTACTGATGATCACACCTGCAGTATTCCAGCATGCAGCGGTCAAAAGACACAGGTTGGAGGTCTATTTACTAGGATAAACAATGTCCAACAGACCACAGTGCCGTCCATGTTTGCCGGCTACCTTGTTAATGACGCTGTAGTTTACAAGCAGTCTGTTTCTCACTGTGGAAAAGTTTTTAGCTGCTCCGAGGCCAATCTGGCCCTTGTAAACAAGCTACTTATTCAGATTATTTACAGGGAGCATTAAATCATAAGAGGGCTCTTCCTGTGTGCAGGATACACACTGTGTGTACGACTACACTTTTACTCTCAGCCTCCTGCTTGTTTTGTGTGTCTCTGTCTCTCAGCGAGCAGCTTTTTGTCCTCTGAGGGTCTGCTCCAATGAAATGTCCCGCGATAATAATGTGGCGACTGGAAATTCAGTTCCTCTCATAAAAAGTCTAATTGCTCCTCCTGATACTTCCGTGCAACCCCCTTCCCCCGTCAGACAATCACACACACACACACACGCACACACACACACATTAAATTGTCACACCACTGGGCCAAATGGAAACACCTTCAAGATAAGTTTGTCATCACTGCTGGCACCGACACCGGAATCTGTGGATTTTACGCCATTTTCCAGCTGGGCCACATCCACAGGGCTTTAAAATTCCCTCACAAGAGCTTATATGTCTCTGAATACCAATAATCAACCAATTACCAGTGCTGTCCTTATCCTTAAGGTCCAAACATTGTGCAATAATGACTCAGCTGTAATGTATGCAGAATGACATAACAACACATGTGGCCATCATGAAGGAAAGTCATTCACTAAAATAAGACTTAAAATAAGACTTCAGTTATGGCTGAACTGTCACCATGAAGAGAGAGATTTATTCCAGAGTCCTCCGGGGGTTAAACAAGTCACCGCTGCCACTGGTGCCGTACCACTGCGTAAAAACAACCCAGACTTACAGAGACTCCTTTATGAAAGCCAGCAGAAGCATAGTGACTTTTACCCCTCTGTAAAGAATGGGGAAAAAAAGGCAATATAGATGCTTGCCTATCGTTAGCCTCATAGCATAGTTGCCTAAATCATATTTTTGGCCAAATTGTGACATCTGCATAAAATAAATCAGCAGTGATGGGAAAGTAAAGTTATGCAGATATCACAATTTGGCCAAAAACTTGACTTAGGCAACTATGCTATGAGGCTAACGACAAACTCTTGCAGTCCATGTTACCTGGGAAGCTTTACATTAGAATAGGCCTGCACAGTACAAGGAAAATGTATGATTTGTAATAACAATAATAAACCAGCCTCACCATTCCCACCAAACCGACACCAAATAATTGTATCCATTATTCATTCATTGGCAGTGTTATGCACGTTACTTCCAAACTGTAATACATTACAGTTTACTTGTTACTGTTATTTAAAAGTAATTCCTTACCTTACAATATTACTGTCTCAGAACTGTAATGCGTTACATGACCCCAGACCCACCCAAAGTCAAATAACAACAGGAAGCAGAACTTTACAGATGTGTTTTTAATTCATTAAGGTCTCAGGGTCAGGGCTGGTTTTTTGGGGGGTTTTTTTCATTTGAGCAATTAAATTATGAGCGAAAAGTGTGTTGTAACACAACAGCTGTTGAACATGTACAGAGTAAAATATTACTGAAAATTGATTAGAAATGCCTTACACTACTGTGTAATCCATTACTGTAATTACTTTTCTAAGATGTTACTCCCAACACTGGTATCTTACACGTTCATTTTGGATTGCAGAAGAAAATGTCAACTCAGTCAGCTCTACATTAGAATCTTAGTAATATTAACTGTGTTCATGAATTGTCACAATAAATTGTATGGATGGAAAGAAATATGAGTTCCATGAAATGTTAACTCTGTTATATTCATTCTTCAGCAGCAGTAAATTGAAGGTAATTGTTGCAAATTAGATTCTGTTGAGTAAGTCTAAACACGGCTCCACAGAGTCACAGAACATGGGAGTGGTCGATGTCATTAATCCCAGCAGTTGCATTTTCCTGTCGTGGTTTAAAGCATCATTATGGGAATGTTGCTCATCAGTGGTAACAGTGGCTGGAATCACAGGGACCTGCTACATTCTTTGTGGAAACATGAGAGTGAAGGCTTTAGAAAAGTTAACAAATAACGCGCAGCCCACACCTGACAGAGGAGCTGAAATGTTGGACCACACAGTTTGCGCCCCCGAGAATCTGGACGGCGAGATCTATTAGCACAACAAACCACTGGGTGTAATTTCCCCGCAGATGAGCCAGCTTCTCCCTGCCAGCGAACGTCCTGTGGATGTCAGAAAGAAACCTCAGAAATGCTCCGAGCCTGTGTGGCAGGTGAAAGTTTCTCCAAATCAGTAGTGAAGCAGAGAAAAGACAGGCTGAGTTTGATAATACAAGAGATTTTCTAATAAATCCCACTCATCTGTACAGCCCTCAACACTCCGTACAGTATGGGTTATTCAGATTTTGGAAATGCTCCTTGAAAATAGAGAGCAAACAAAGCAATTATTGCCAGAATTATCCTAAATTATAGACAATTTCCTCAAGGTTTAAAAGCTTCACATCCCGTCTGTGGCTGTTGCCGTGGGAAATGACATAAACCAGATTTTCAGACAACTCTTTCTGAAAACTATCACAAAAAGGCACATTAAAAACACTGTATTTGTTGACTGTTACTGCCCACAATGAGACATGTGGCTGCAGTAATGTTTCAGCTATCGTTTGCATAACTTTCATTTTAAAGGTTCTGTGAAAAAAGCCCTAAAAAGCACTATGGGTGTATATTACCAGTCATTACCACGGTTTATTTTTAGAGTTTCAAAGGTGCCTCCTTCATCACAGGGTTAGATCAACTTCATGTCTAAAACTATCAGGCTAACATTTAAAACAAGGCAGGACGGAAACTTTCTGACCTTGTCTTGTACTTGTTTGATGTCTCATTCATTGCAGAACCGTTTGATACTGATAGGATCTCTGGTAAATTGGATGTCAGAGCCAGTCTGTGTTCTGTTAGGTCGTACAGTGACCTCTGACCTCACGGGGACTCAGAGACTGTATCGAAACACATGGTTTGTATTTCGCTCCCCCTTGTTATCGTTCATACATCATACATCATTCATGTGGTTGTGGGCTGGCACTGTTCCTCACACAGAAACCCCTGGGAGAGATTGAAGTTTTCATTACAAATATGGATTGTACTGGAGGATATGTTTTCAGCACAGGTATGGAAGATGACTGATTGGACTATTTTTCTAATATATCATGGACTATCAGCACTTATCCAGCCTGCAGATACCCAGAGGCTATTGTCTCTGGGTTGAGGGAAAAGAAAAATAGAAAAAAAAAATGGAAAAAACATGAGGCAAATTTTCAATCCAACTTGATGGAAGTATAGTAAAGTAAGACATAAGAGGAAAAAAAATGAAGGTGGATACATTTGTCTAATGATTATCAAAGTTATATATTGTTGCCATAATTCCAGTCCTAGCTGTAGTCAAGGTTGGCACTGACATGAGGGATGTTCAGCCGTGATTCTGGAGTCTGTTTGGGCTTTAGGCAAAACTCCAAGAATGACCTCCACAATGTAATAGTCTAACACTATTAGAGATGTAAGCCGTCTACATTTTTTCCCTCAAATATTCACATTAATCAAATTTGCATATTATAAAGAGCAATAATACAGTTTTCTATAGTGTTTTTTTAAACCTTATCATGTAGTATGATTGGAGGTATATGAATAAAACTGAGTTGCAGTGAACTTAATTAAACAATAACAGTAACAACTGAAATAAAAAAAACAGAATAACTAAAATAGTTTGATGTTTGATAGTTGTACTCTATTGTAAAAAGAGCCACTCACATAAACACAGTAATTTAGCACTCTATAAATACATACAACAGTAAAACACTGTCAAATTGTCAATTAAATGTTGGATTTATAAACAATATACATTTAGAATGAAATATGCTAATATATATTAAATTCTACATACTGCGTACATTCTACTACAGGCCAGTGTTCGTTAACATTGGTAGCCTTCTGAGGCATCAAACAGTTGCCTAACTTGTATCTTCATAACCCACACCCTGCACAGCTTGTTGATGCATCGTGGTTGCTGGTCACCAAAGTGTTATAGATTTTCATTTTCAGGTTGTTTGGTGTTTTGCAGCTGCATATGACAGTAATAAACTTGCATCAATTAAATCATGTGATACTGACTTATCCTTGGACACTATGCTAATACAAAACAAAGAGGTCAGTTTTCAAGCTTTGGATGATGGTGGAAAAACCCAAATGGGTAAATACCACTAATAGGTCATCATTTGGTCCAACTTTGATGTGTTGTTTCCGTACAGATAATACTAAGGTAGTTGTGGTTAGCAGGTTCCACAAACAAGACCATGAATTCACTTTTTTACACAATGCAGAGTTTTACCAAGTAAGTAAGATAAGATTAGCTCAACCATGATGAACTCCTGCAGCTACACAAATAAATATGGTCACTGCAGGCATCAAACTACAGAATATATTAAACAACTATATACAGTCTGTGATGAGCACATTCAGAAACACAAATAAAATGAGGTGAGGTGTTGCATTGCAAAACATGAACTGTTCCGATGCAGCCACTATCCCTGCATAATGATCTGTTTGTACCGCTATGGGCACAACAAACTAGACTAATCTGATTAGTTCCAAATGAACATTTGTGCTAATTTTTAAGATATCTTCTCAAACTCTCAAACAGACACAATGTTTTTACCTGATTTATATTGACGTCTATAGTGATTTACCTTTTCCCCCTTGATTTTCAAGTACAGATACAGTATTTAAAGAAGACTAATAGGAAAGATTGTAGTGACTAACTTTTACATTTTAGTACATCACACCAACTTGAGCATACAGTATTCCTGGTTTCCTTTGACATTTCAGTTTGTACCCACTTAAATGTTGACAGGAAATAAACACAGACCTTAAAGGCCCCGACACCTCAGTCTTTTCCACACCACCTTGGTATTTCTGCTTGGGAGTTGGGTGTTTCAAAGGCTTGCGCTGAGAGTGAGATCATCCTGAATTTACTGCACTTACAGCAGCAGGATGAACTTATTTCACATGTGGGCCACAAGATTAATGTTGGGTCTGTGGTGTGTGGGCGTCCCAAGAGATATGCAAACGCCAGGTCGATAGTTTTTACCCACTAGATGTCACATCCACATGCAACTAAGAATGCAAACGGTGGAATTATGTTAAACCTTGAAGCACCAAAGTCTCTTCTATACTTTATTAGCTCTGTACCAGCACTGGAGATAGTTGTAATACCACGCATTATCATGGTAGAAAAGAGTTAGTTCTCAAGCACAAGATAGACCAATAGTGTCTTTGCAAAATACATACATGGAAGTTTTTAGGTGAAGAGTTTGCATGTGGTATCATCCCTTTTATCGCCAAAGTCGTAATATTGCATCAATCAACATAACTAAATGAAACAGATCATAGCTACAGATAGAGTTGCTAAATCTTGTTACCCTCTCCCACCAATAGATGGTAGACATGTGTCCATTCAATCCTAACACCATTTCATGTTTCTAATGAAAGTGAAGAAGAAAATCCAGTTTAAAGGTGTGGTCCCGAGCTGGTTTAGTAAGTATGTAAATAAAGTTTATTTAGTTTTAGTTGTGATAGATAAGGACAGATTTAGCTGCTCTGTTGCTTGGTTAAAAAGCTACTAAAACCTACTGCATTTTACTTTTTACAAATGTTTAAGCTCATTTATTTTAAGGATAAGATTACAGAAACCAAAAACAGACAGAAAACTTGCATGTAAACATATTCAAAGTTAAATTTTACTAAAAGTTACGCAATCCAATATGGCCACCACTCTGTGATGTCACAATATGCAAATTCAATTATGCCACTCATTATTTTTCTCATTTACAGTATGACTTTCTCTAAACACTTTCAAGATACAGCTTTTGCTGTGCATCCATGTGTCTACACCCCCCCCCCCATCTTTCTTTCCCTCTCTCTCTCTCTCTCTCTCTCTCTCTCTCTCTCTCTCTCGCTTTACCCTCTCTCTTTAACCCCACCTGGTCAAGGCAGAC